>LJIJ01002523.1:0-26146 GCA_001718145.1 Orchesella cincta
TGTAATTGTTGTAAATTGAAAACACCGTTTTCGATCTGATTAAATAAAAATAGCTCTACATTTAGAGATCTTGCTGATGAAACTTTAGAGCAGATTCAATCCCCGAATGAAGAGTCTATGCCACATCATCCCCGTGATTGCAGATAAGCTGAACCAAGTCACGAAATAGCTGATATGTTCATTCCTCAATGCAACTCGTGTTTGCCCAGGCACAGGAGTAGACTCATCGCCAATGTTTAAAGCTGAAGGATGCACGCCAACCAGAGAGTGCAAATCAAGCCAGATCTCCTCAGTCTTCAACGTCTCAGCGATCGCTGGAACGTCTCTGTTAATTAAACCATAGTTGAACTATTGCAGTTTCCTTTAAATCACTTTAATGAATTTATCGTTGATCTTGCCTAAAATGTAATAGATTCTCTCCCGGTCTGCTTTTGGTAATGAAAGGTGATCGTTGCTCCGTTTTCCTGACAATTCCAACAATTTCTGTAGATCCTTGGACGTGATTGTACTTGGAAAAATTCCTGGATTCAACCCATCCTCTGTTTACCAAAATTGTTTCTCTGTAAAAACAGGAAAAATATGATTTTGAAAAAATCACTAAAGAGTAATAATGAAAACTGAACATTAAACTTACCCATTTCCTTCCACCTTGAATGGAGTAATGATATGATAGCCATTTCTAGTGGAACCAGAGGAGAACACACCTCGACTCATCTGTCTTCCAGATGTCCGATCCTCTGAACTCACCAGCGCTCTCGGACCAATCAGCACTTGATTAGAATAGTCGAATTCTCCTTTCACTTGAACCTTTCTGTATTCCAGTTTTTCAATTTCTGAAAGACTACAAAATTGTTATTTTATCAAATGGTTAGATAGGGATACGAAACGACAAAGTAATCGTGATAATTATTTGTTAGTTACTCCGCGGCAGTGGAACGGGATCTGCTAAAGTTGTTCTTCGCATTTCTGCAATCAATCCCAACTTCCAGCGCCACCGGAATACCTGCCAGATGCCAAGGGCCAATGTGCTTACTGGAATGACCTGAAACGAATCAAATCACATCCCACTAATAGAAAGGCACTTCATTGATTATAAAAAAATGCATTAAGTCGCATAAATTCCATTTGCTTTACCAACAAACCAACATAATACTTGGACCACTTGGAATTCTCAAGATTGGAAGCCACATCCTACCTGAGTTGCACTTGATGGACCGAGGACCAGCGCCATCGTTCAGGAAACAACTCCGACGCTTCCTTATACGGTAGTAGCGTTTTAAAACTCATGCAGAAGAGAGAACGAGATGCCCAGATATATACTGAAGGCGAAACTCATGGAGGTATTATGATTAGATAAATGTCCCATTATAATCATTTCATTCTCTTTCTTGCAGAATCACTCCTACCGTATCACCTTCTGTAAGCACGGCATTGGCTCCTCAAGCCTCTGGATTCTGCCGCAGACTCGCGACAGTACAACTCTAGGACTTCCGGATGACACTACCAATGATTTTGGACCATTCTGCTGCAGCCTACTCAACAACATTTGGAAAAACAACCCTGCTCCAGCCTATTCGAAATGCCACGGATGTAAGGTAAACCCGTCAATAGTGTCTAATTCCACTTTTCTTTGTCTAATTTTTCAGGAAACCTGAAGAACCAAAGGGCCAGGGACGGTTGTGAGCGTAAGATGTGGAGACCATCGGACCTAACGACCAAACCTCATCATCCATTCGCATCGGGGAATTCGGGCCCTGCTGCAGCCTACTCCAAGCGCGACGATGTTTTACACGGAAACCTTATGAGAATCGCGTCAACACCAAAAACTGACAGGATACGTAAAAATATTTTTTCATTCATATTGTGTGTAATATGCCGAAAAAAGATGTTTGGGATGGGCCATTTTTCAGCGTGGCAGACAGCCTTTTTGGTTACTGGGCCCAGACTTTGCCGCCGCTTTGTTTTTTTTATATTTTGCGTCTCATTTGGCCCGTATTCAGTGGGTTTGAACAGCCGTGATTGTGAGCCAAGGACGGCGACAGTCCTCCAACCCGTTTCCTTCTAAATCATTAGCTATCCGCTGTATAAACTGGAGGCGGATGGAGGAAGGAGCCATCTATCAAAATTATTCTGCTTCGAGGTTTATGTCCAATTTCGGTTATCACCTAAAGTACTTGACACTCGGACGGCTGATGGGCTAACGTTTAGCTTAGCTGACTTCCGCTACATTCTCATTCGTGCTCCAAACGTGACAGGGTTGATGATGGACGGAGTACGGGTTATTTTGAATACATCTACCAGAAGACAAAGTTTGTCATTACCAGCTCTACCCCAACTCGTTTCACTGAAGATTCGAAAGAATGAAGCTGATTCAGCTCCAGAGTTTGGTGGACTAACGTTCACTTCCCGGCTTCTCAAGACGTATTCGAAGCAGCTCGAGTGTTTGGAAGTTGACAGTTTAATGATCCTTTGACAGCGACGAATTTTCCAAAGTTGAAGGAGATCAAAATCGGCAATCTTAACGCTTTAACTCTGTCGTCTTCTGAAGCTATCCCTCTTCGCCGTCTAATTATTATCGACCAGCTGCAGATCAATTCCTTCTCATTCATACAGCTTGCAAGTTTCATCCAGAACTTCTGGCCACTCTGGAACATTTGGAGATATCCTTGGAAGGTCTTGAAGATAAAAAGAAATATCTCGGAACGGTGTCAGGAAAAGCTTCAGTTAATCGACTTTTTCCAAAGTTGAAAGTATTCGGAATACGGTGGGCAATAGAGACGACGATTTGGTACTGATTAAGCAGTTCTTCCTGTTTCCAAGTTTCCAAAGTTGGAAATTATTGAGCTATTGGATCCTATTTCCAGTCCATGCTTAAACGCTGTGTCTACTGCGGGGTGAAAACATGATTGTTGAAAGTGTATTAGTAAGATTAGGGTGTATGAAAGTAATTTGAATATTTGAACCCCTAGATTTTAAAGGCATTGTATATGGGTGGTCTCATTATGATTGTTAGAGTCTCTAGTTATATATCTGAAGTTATTAGAACAGTTTTTGGCTTCAGTTTTTGAGTAAATCGTCAATTAGTAATAGATATCTAATGGTTGTTAGAGACCCGATAGGGGTGATTTGAGAAACATGTTGTTGTAGGCTTATCGTTGCTATTGCGATATAATTGTTTAGTTTTGCTATCGAGAAGTCTGCGTTCGAAGCAAGGAAAAGGTCGTTGAGGTCAAATCAGCTGAAGAAAGTGCTTTTAGTCATCAGTTTGTCGTGTTTTTACAAGAAAGAACGCGTGTATCATTTTGGTCGGATGTAGTATGCAAAAGTCAATGTAAATGTATCTGAGTGTATTGAATTGTTAATAAAAGTTGTTAAAAGTTGTTATAAAGTGTCGTGCTGTACTTTTATCGTATAGAACCTGAAAATTCTTAGTTTTTAACAAGTGGCGCAGTCGTGTGAACATTTTGAAGAAATCAAGATGTCTTTAAGAGTACAGCGAGGACCAGTGAGAGCAGCTTTGCAACGGACAATGCACGAGGTACTAGATCAAATCGAAGATGATGATGATAACCGAGACCGCGAGAGGATCACACTTCTTTTCCGGAGGGCGCAGAGACACATGGAAAGGTTACAGGAGCTTGATGAGCGAATTAACCAGTTAATGCAAGAGAATAATGCCACAACGGAAGAAGAATTTGATGAAGAATTAGATGCGGTAACTCGTTATCGAGACGAATTTGATCGAGTGGAACGCATAGTAAGACCATATCTGATCCATGACAATGATGGTGGGAGCAACAGAAGCACTCACAACACGAATCTACAAGTACGAGAGATCTACAAGCACACGTGGATCAGCACAACGTCACACCACCTACAGACTTCCAACTATTGAAATGAAGAAGTTTGGAGGCGACCCAAGGATTTGGATTGCATTTTGGAGTAGTTTCAGCAACATTCATAAGGATGAATCTATCTATGCCTGAAGAAAAGACCAGTAATCTCCTACAATGCAATCGTTAAAGTGCCTTGGGTCACCTCCAAACTTCTTCAATTCGATTGTTAAGAAGTCTGTATGTGGTGTGACGATGTGTTGATCCACGTGTACTTGTAGATCCTCTCGTACTTGCAGATCGCTGTTGTGAGTGCTTCCTGTTGCTCCCACCGTTCATTTCTCGCGGATCATATATGGTCTTGCTATGCGTTCCACTCGATCAAATTCGTCTCGATAAACGAGTTACCCGCATCTAATTCTTCATCAAATTCTTCTTCCGTTGTGGCATTATTCTCTTGCATCAGCTGGTTAATTCGCTCATCAAGCTCCTGTAACCTTTCCATATGTCTCTGCGCCCTCCGGAAAAGAAGTGTGATCCTCTCGCGGTCTCGGTTATCATCATCATCTTCGATTTGATCTAGTACCTCGTGCATTGTCCGTTGCAAGCTGCTCTCACTGGTCCTCGCTGTACTCTTAAAGACATCTTGAATCTTCAAAATGTTCACACGACTGCGCCACTTGTTTAAAAAACTAAGAATTTTCAGGTTCTATACGATAAAAGTACAGCACGACACTTTATAACAACTTTTAACAACTTTTATTAACAATTCAATACACTCAGATACATTTACATTGACTTTTGCATACTACATCCGACCAAAATGATACACGCGTTCTCTCTTGTAAAAACACGACAAACTGATGACTAAAAGCACTTTTCTCAGCTGACTTGACCTCTACGACCTTTTCATGCTCCGAACGCAGACTTCTCGATAGCAAAACCAAACAATTATATCGCAATAGCAACGATAAGCCTACAACAACATGTTTCTCAAATCACCCCTATCGGGTCTCTAACAACCATTAGATATCTATTACTAATTGACGATTTACTCAAAAACTGAAGCCAAGACTGTTCTAATAACTTCAGATATATAACTAGAGACTCTAACAATCATAATGAGACCACCCATATACAATGCCTTTAAAATCTAGGGGTTCAAATATTCAAATTACTTTCATACACCCTAATCTTACTAATACACTTTCAACACTCAGATATAAAAGTTATAATACAGATAGGTTCGTTAAAACAGTGTAGTTATTAGCGCAGAATAGTGTATTATAAAAATATGTAAAAAAAACTTCATTGCCGTGTTCGTGAAATCTAAACACAATCAATAGTGTCAAATTTCAAGGTCATGGAACTGAGCTGAGAAAAAACCTAAACGTATAGAACTATTTTATTTGTCCCAAACACTAGCTATTTTCTATTAGAGATAGTTTTACACAATGACGATGTACACAGTACTTCATAATTTGTTTGTACTTTCATCGATATTTTCAACCTCTGTGAGAACAAGATGCAATTACATTCACCATACCAGACACCAGAACACCTTGTCGTACAGTAAAGTTATAGATATTCTTAATAATTGTTAATCATCATCGAACACCAGCAATTACCACGAATAGAACAAAAGGGTGGAGGCCTTATTGTAATTTTTGTGATGTTTTCTAATTGCAATGGATTATTCAATGCAATCAATGCTTACTTGCACATGAAGTTAAAGATCAGCTTTTATCTTTGGTAATTATATTGTGTCTTTCATAACATTACTTTTATGTATCTAACATCAAAAAAAGTAATTTAATATGAATTCCGCTCCGGTACGTTAGGAGTTATTTACTAATGGCATATATTACGATAGTTTCTTTGTGGTTTTTAGGATTTTTAATTTTTTACTGATACATTCCTTACATAAACAACTGTATTGGATAATAAGACAACAAAAAAGTGGAAGCCCTGTTTTTTTGGTTGTATATTTAACAGATGAAAATTGTTAGATTATTCTGATTTATAATTTCATTTTATTTTAAACTGAATATATCTATTCTACAGGAAATTTACCAGAATTCGAAACTGGAAATGTTTTATATTTCAACACATTAAACTGGAGCTCTGAAATTTATTTGTATCAACTCAATCAAGGTCCACTTAAACATTTAAACATGTGTAAAGTTGAGGAATATAAACTAACATTAGCTGCATACCATTTATTTGCCCCCAAACGCCACTTATTTTTCAATTAAAATCATTTTGAAAAGTGAAAGGTACATATCAAGATCCATTTTTGTGCTTTTGTCTTGTTTTTACAGTCCTGATATAAAACATCTTTACTTTTACATACTATACTTGTACGAAGACTAATGTCGGAAGAACCTACTATATAAATTAATTATTGAGTATACAAAATATATGTTAAACACCTCCGAACACAAGCATCTACAACGAATAGAAATACAAGTCTCCGAGTTTTAGTAAGATCTACACATGCTACATTCATTCGACAGTCTCGAGTATTAAAATAACCAAACCCGTACGTGATTGCTACACAACTTGTACTTATTGACCTGAAAACAAGTCTATAAATTCCGGATCGTTTGCCTCCCGAGGATCCAGAGTTCCACCCAGAAAAGTTGGTAATATATCTGGAGAAAGGCGCTGATGAAGTTCTTTAAACTTCCGACTTGTTGTAGAGAAGAAAATCTAAAGGAGATTAAATAGCGCGTAAAATCAACTGTTTACCTAACAAATCATGTTTACAGATGGTTTTTAAGTTAACTACTCGGTCTTGAAGTTTCTTTGGAAAGAATGGTTTTATCATTGTATAAATATAGGTAAAAATGGTTGGGACATTCACAAGATAGAGTCCCTTCACCTTCAGAGGGAATGAGTGCTGCACAAAAACTGTGTTTTAAAAATCTCATATTAGCATTCAAATGTTATCTAAAAATGAAATTTAGCATACCCAATAAATATTTAGAAATCGGATGATTGCGGAAAAAGTGTAATGTTTTGCATGAGAAAATCCCATCCCACCACTTTCGTGCACGAAAACTATTCCATTATTTAAACAATCCTTATTTAAAAGGGCCTTTTCCATAATTGGTATAACAATTATGGCCAATTCTTCAAGGGTGCATTTACTCGGATCCCATGCTCCTGTTTAAGCATACAGTTATGAAGCAGTAAATTTAGAAATAAAAATATACCTGAGCGAAAGTAGCCAACTATTCTTCCCTGGCTGTCCCTTCCCTTTAGAATTCCGAAAACCGGTTGATTATCCCTCAAAAGAAGTTCTTTGGGTGGGAGTACGGCTGGAAACATCTCGGGGTATTTGACGAATCGCACCTCTGCATAGGATAGAAGCTACATGCACATCAGTAGAAAATTATGAGATAGTTTTAGGTTTCATGCGTTTGTAGTAATAAAATGTTAAATGGTTTATAATTAATTTCCTTACCGTGTCAAAAGCATGTTGTGGTCTGTATTTTCTCCCTATTAAATACCTCTTTAGCAAAGCTTCATCATTAAAAGATGTTGCCAAAAAGTCGTTAACTGATTTGTTTCCTATTTCCTTTCCTTGGAATTCTGTAGAATAATTACGTTCCGAGGTTGCAATAAATACGAACTCAATCATTCATTTAAGTAATCCAAATGTTTTTGTTTGAATATAATACCTTTATAGATTTGTCTCATTTCCTTCAATCCGGTCTCTACCAGAGGTTCTTGATTTAATTTAACCATATTGAATTTTGGAAGCACAATTTCTGGAAAATCTAGTAGTAATAGTAAAGAGCGTGCCAATGAACTGAGCGTCTCTGTGATATAGTTTGACGAGTGTACAAATTTAGCACAAAGTCAGATTAATTGTAGAATCATGTAGGTATTTTGTATTTACTGTGAAAAGTCGATATACATTGAGTCCATTGCTTGCTTGGCAAAAAGATGTCTGTGATCTGTGTTCAGTCGGTGATCGCACAAGATCAAGGTTAAAACTCGTCGTTCAGTGGAATGATGTTATTTAATGCTACAAAATGCAATGAATCTGCGACTTCACTACAATATTCAGTCAAATCAAGGAACTCTTCAATAAGCTGGTATAGACTATCAACGATATTAATTATATAATGATGGATGATAATGAAAAGCAATGAAGAAATCAATCTACTTATAACCACAAAGTATATTAATCGGTCGAATGGCATACATATACATACTTTCGCGAACCTTATAAAATCAGTGAACATTTTATGTTTCTAGGTGGGACGGGAGATAACGTTAATGAACTATCAAAAGTCACTTTGACTTCATTCATTGAGGAAATACATAATGGAGAGCTTGCGATCTGCTGCAACTACTTGCAAGCCAGCAGCACGTCAATGGATTTGACATCAGTTGGATGCAAAATACCTCAATTGCAGAATCATGAATTCCGAAGGCCCAAGTTCATATTTTGTCATTGATATTCACATGTAAGAATAACGGGAACAGAGCAGTATAAAGTGACGATTTATTTGAGACATTCCTTAGAAAAGGGTAAAATAAAATTAGAAAGTAAAAGCAACAATTGAGTAATAACTGAATACTCGGTTTATAATACCCGTAGCACCTTTCTGAAAATTCTGCTGGCACATAAAACACTGCAAAGCTTCCAAATATGTGAATCAACAATATTCGAATTTAAAAAACAAAAGTAGTTTGCAATTAAGTTCTCATTACATGAAATTTCGTACTATATAAATAATTTTCCGGTCAGTGACGCATCTATATTACTCTTTTTACAATCGAACAAACCCTTCGTGATCTGTTACCTGTCCAGGAGCCGAATTAATACAGTTAAAAAAATTTATTAAGCAGTATGGAACTGATTCAAGAGTTGTGATATTTTCATAGACTACAGAATTTGATTGATATCCATGGATTAGGAATTGAAACTTAAAGTCAAATATTTCAGTTGACCTTGATGACGCAGGTTTACATATAAACAGGTATAATTTCCACACAATATGGAATTGTTGAATTGTAGTATGCTTGTATACCAATGATAATGACTACCGACTAACTTGAAATCCACAACTTTGGTGTTCGGTCGTGTAGTGTAAGCGTTTCAATAGATCGATTTGTAAGCTATCTCACTGAAGAAGTTCCCCTCCAATAAATTACGTACTACGTTAATGAAAAAAAAGGATGAACTAAAATTTGCAAGTAATAACCTGTAAAATAAAGCACACTTCAGCAATAAAAAATGTGTGAAACTCAATTATAACAACTTGACAGCCCAAACTAACTCTTAATTTTGGAATGCACACAAAAACGTCAAGAAATGTCTTCTGTCATCCAGATATATGCTTTTTGTTAATGTGTAACTTTAACGTCATGCATAGCTGGCACGTAAAACGACTAACTAAATTATAGCAGGTCGGTGATTGGGTGTTCTCACATGAATTAATCATATATAAATAATGAAGAAGAAATTACGTGTTATTTTTGTTAATATTTACAACTTATATATGTTTGCATTTGGTTTTCTGAAAGGCCAATACTTTATTCTTAATTTTTTTAAATCTGTTTCTGAAACTAACGAGCTCATTGTCTTTATTTTTCATATTTCGACTCTGTGGGGCAAAGATGTCCGGTAAAATGTAAGTCCATTTCAGACAAAAAGCCACGGTTTTAAAAGCCCAGAAATTATAGATGAATTCTTTCTCTGGTTGCAAAAATATTGCAGAAAGCGATTTCTGGAAGCGAAGTGAGTGCTGCCGGTTATTAAATGAGCATTAAGCAATTGCTCCCATCCGTCATTTTAACATATACATTTAATTTAATTATTTACGTCTTTGACATGCAGTCAGCTTCTTGATACCTCCGAATCCAATCGTAGCTATAATTCTCATTTGCATGATGATGATGCTGATGTTGTGATACCAGCAGAGAGTAAGTTCACCTGGAGAGCCAGCACCAACAAAATTACATTCTGTGAGTTCGACATTTAAAAAAATAAATTAATACAAATTGGTGAAAACTATATTTATTTGTTTTCGGTCAGTTATTCCCCAACAATTAAGTCGTTGGCCTTTGAGACAACGGATGACTTTGTTATGCAAAAATTGAGATTTTTAAACATTTGACAATATGAGGTCAGTCATTTGTGATTACGTTCTTTAAGCATAAAGATAATGGGTTGATTGTCTCAAAGTAGATACTCTATCGTTGGAAGCGTTTCTGGAAACATTTTAGAATGATTATTAACTTGCACTTCAGCACAGGATAGTCGTAAAATCGGTTTCGTCCCTGAAATCTTATAAAATATTTTTGAGAACGAGTGTAACAACTTACAAGTTCCTTTCCTACCTGTACCTTGATAAATATATTTCATTTGCCTGAGTCATCCCGGGAACATGGTTACCTTTTGATCATGGTATTCTCGTATTTTAAGAGGGTTTCCTGGAGCAGTCATCTTGCACATTAATCACCACAAACACAAACTGGAAATAATCGTGCGTTGCAATCATAAACATAAAGTGCATAATCCTTATCACACAGTCTGTTTAAGGTTTAAAGCATAATCTGAAGTAATTTACACTTGCTATACGTTTATACACTGTATTATAATCCTTTAAAATACGTTTGAAAGTCCAATCAATCCACTTTGATAAAATTCGAGTTATATAGGATTCGATAGTGACAAAATGAGATAGCAGTGTTGATAAATAATTTACTAGTATTGCTTCGACCCTCACTGCGACACACAGAGACTCATTCAAATCGTCTATGAAAGATTATGACTGTTTGTTATATTTTTACTTTTACAGTGACGTATGCATCATCAATGTAAATAATACGGAGAACATGTTACGCTTATAGTTGTGCGATCCTTTGCGTTTGACGCAGCTACATCCCAGACAAAATCAATTTAATTGCAAAACATTTATTAAATGTTGGTTGCAAAGTTACATCAGAAATACACTTTTAATGCACATTCTGCTAAAAAATTAATTACAAACCAATATGATCACCAAACCCATCATAAACAGGCAAGTCGTGTAGTTTTTTGTGTGAATTTTCCTCGTTTCAATCAATGCTTTGGTTGTATTTATAACGTAACAACTTAAGTAATTATGCGATTTTTTAAACATATAAGTCTTGTTTTTTATTCTGTAACAATATAAATGTGAAGTAAAAAATTATTTTAATATTTTGTCTGCCATATTTCAGCAGCGCAGTATACGCGATGTTTTAATATTGAACAACTGAATGTAATAACATAATCCAACACAAGCTTATGTTGCAAGAACCTGTGATTAAATGTCGTATTACATTTACGAAGTATTTCTTTAGTGATGTCAAATAATAACAAAACTGATATATTTTATTCAATTCACGCGTCAATAATTTTTTCTTGAAACAAAATAAACTGCATTCTACCAGCACAAACTTCAAATAGATGAACAAATATTAAAATAATTCCATTCAATCTATATCATGTAGCCAACTATGTGGTTCGAGAATACCTCCAAATTAAAACCAAATTTTACAGCCATTGATTCATTATGATGCTTTCCTTCAGCTCACTGCCAAACTGCGTTTTATGCAATTTGGGGGAGGTTAATAACATCACTGGTAAAATGAGAAGTTTAAATAATTTAATTCAACTCAATCTTTAAACTGTGGTAATTGGTCATTGGTGTATCAATATTGCTTCCTAAATGTTCCCTACTCGGTTTGTACGTCTATTTGTGATTTAAAGAACAAAAACGAATAGGAAACACTCAGCTATTTGTATACAACATTCGCCACCACTCTGTTGGCCGCTCCGGGCGTCACTCGTCACTTATTTGACCTACCTCAATTTAGAGAATGGCAGCTAACTAAGTAGTACATAAAATGAAATATGACTATATTGAGGGTTATTGTTCTTCAAAACGGCGCAACCTATTTTATGAGAACTACATGTTCTGTGATAACCTGAATCCTACTGAAAATACATATTTGCACAAATACTCAAGAAATGTCGTGCAACCTTCGCTATCCAATTTTATTACTACAAATATTGTGACAAGCAGTAAAAATGATATGTCGAATACCGACTTTCTTCCAACACAGTTAACAAAAAAATTACAAATTAGTTTTGAAGTAATAAGTATAACGTGACGTGTAGCTTGAATATTAATATACTACTTACAACCTGTACCAAAATCTTAGCTGCTAATCATCTATCATGCTATCATAACCAATAATATCATTGATAAGAAAAACTTGCTCTCAACTGTTTTCAACTTCCATGCTAGTTTTTTCGCCTTGATACTCGATTTAATTTCGGGGAGAAAAATGAAAGAATTACTACTCAGTCAATATTTAGGTTTTATGCTCACGCATGCTTGTTATAAGATTTCTGTAGCTGTAATTCGCAAGTGCTCAAAAATGAGACTGATTATGTCATCAATAAATTAAATTAAAAGCCTGGTCGAGTCCTGAAAACCCAAAGTAATTTACGTAGAAATTATGGGTCACGCTTTGTTCCGAATTCACATTTTGTTTCAGCACGTACATTTGTTTTAAAGAATCCTTTGTTCAGAACGAATGCAGAGTACTGGTTACGTAATATATTATGTAATGAGTATACATTATACAATATAAATTTATATAATGCATATACATTAAGTGAATATATGTACATAAACTTTATTGCTTTTTCTTAAATTTTATTTGTCTCGACTCAAGAAAGATGCACAATAAAATTTTAAGGTCAATATGTTTGGCTAAGCTGCAGAAGTATAAGTAACAACTTTAAAACAATTTTATTTTGCCCCGCAACCTAGTTTCCAATCAAATTAACACAAAGTTAAGTATGATGGTAATGATAATAATCAATAAATTATATGAGCTTTCTGTGATTTTCACATAAAACACACCGTGAAGCAATAACCAAATTTAGACTCGTACAATGTAATGCTTAAAATTATTTGTTCAACATCACCAAATATGCATGTATGCATAAATACAAAAGTGGTTTAGTATGCTCTATTAAACATCCAACAGCTATGAGTATTACAGTGTCGAAACCCGTAACGACCTATCCTCAATCCAACTAGTACTTAATCACTTGAAAACAAGTCTATAAATTCAGGATCATTTGCCTCCCGTGGATCTAGAGTTCCGCCCAGAAACGTTGGTAGTATGTCTGGAGAAATGCGTTGATGAAGGTCCTTAAACTTCCGGCTTGTCGTGGATAGTAAAATCTAAGGGAGAAAAACATCATAAAATCTATTATCGGCTAAATACTTCATTTACGTTCATTGTAACTGGAAGTCACCTACCCGGTCCTTAAGTTTCTTGGGCGCAAAAGGTTTAGCCATTGTATAAATGTATGTGAAAACGCTCGGAACATTCACTAGATAAAGTCCTTTCAATTTCATTGGGAACGAGTGCTGTTTGGAAACCAAAACTTGGGGTAATAAAACTGGCGCATTAATGAAGCCTCATTGTTAACTAATACCGGATGTTTAATTTACCCAATAAATGTTGAGCATTCGCATGATTAGGGAAAACGTGTAGTGTTTAGCGTGAGCAAAACCCATTCCACCGCTTTCGTGTATAAAAACTAATCCATTATTCAGGCAGTCATCATTTAGAAGGACTTTTTCCATAACTGGCAATGCAGTTCTTGCCAGATCTTCGAGGGTGCATTTGCTAGGATCCCACATTCCTATTTTACAAGTATTCTTTATTAACAAGTAAATTATATTATAAATGCCTATGTTTTGCATGTAAATAAAAAATCTACCTGAACGAAAGTAGCCAACTAGTCTTCCTTCGCTATCCCTCCCTTTCAGAATTCCAAAAATGGGTTCATTATCCCTTATAAAATTTTCTTTGGGTGGGACGGTGGCTGGAAACATGTCGGGATACTTGACAAAACGCACCTCTGCATATGATAGTAGCTGTACACATTGCATGAGAATTCGTGTACTTAAAAGAAACTCAAAGGATTTGAGCAAAATAAATATTAACTATGAATAATAAACTTACAGTATCAAATGCATGTTGAGGTCGGTATTTTCTTCCAATTAAATATCTCGTAAGTAATGCTTCATCTTGGAAGGATGTTGCCAAAAATTCGCGAACTGCTTCGTTTCCTATTTCCGCAGCATCATAATCTGTTCATATATGAATATTCCACAATATTATTCAAACTCTTTCATACTGCAAGTTAATACCTCTAAATCTTTTACATTTTAATTTTTCCCTCAAATAAAACTGATTTATACCTTTATAAATTTGTCTCATTTCCGTCAGACCGTCTACTACCCGGGTTTCCTGATTTAATTTAACCATTTTGAATCTTTATGACACAATTAGTGTCTTTTTGTAAATTTATAAAATTTGCAAATCAAGAGTCCTGGAGCTTGCCAATAAAGCAACTGAAGGACACTCCGAGATTTAATTCGATGGCTCTCGAGGGCTTGCAAAAACCAGATTGATTGTGTAAGGAAAAAAGTTGAGTGCAACAAGATTGTACTCATATGATTTGCAAGTCACATATATCCAATACAACGCTCTGCAAAAAGTCGTTTGTATACCTCACGGTCGGTGATCGCTCAAGATCAAGGTTAAAACTACAAGTTTTTGTGTGTGTTTCAGTGCAATGATGTCGTTCATTGCAACGCAATTGCGACTGGAATACAGTAGGTGAAAATCATACCACTTGGTGAACTGTTCTGTACACTGTTTATAAAGAAGATAACGAAAAGTAATGATAGGTAAAATGAATATACTTGTAATCACAAAGTGTATAAATTGGTCAAAGGCTATATACATACTTTCGCAAGTCTTCTGATATCAATACAAAATTATGTATTTCTAGGTGAGTGGACAGATAACATGAAAGAACTCTCTGAAATCAATTCAACTCCATTGATTAAAAAGCACATGCTAGAGAACGTGCCCTACCACACTGCAAAAAATACGACTATCATCAGCATGTGAATACTACAGTGTCTCTTGAAATGATTGCAGAAGGAATCAATTGTATAATTATCAGGAAAGCTGAAGTTAAAGTTCATAATTTGTCGTCATTCGTGACATGCACCGACGAGATGATGCAAAAGCGAGAATTCTAAAGAATTTATTTTGAAACAGAACATCGGCTATCGTATTTCAAAAACGGACTTCCAATAAAGTACGCTTACATAAAGGTAAATAAATACGTAAATAAATTTTTCTACGATTAAAAAAAATGTTTGTTGACGAATAATTCATTATTGTTTACATTTTTACAACAATGCAACAATAATGAAGTTTCAAGGGTAAAGTTATTTGAAGTTGAAAGTAAGTAGAATGACAACAGGATAAAAATGAGGATATTTAGTTGAACGGTTTTAGGCAATCACGCAAGGTCAAGACTCAAGATAAAGCTTCAAGTGCAATATTTGATTTGATCACACAGCTGTTTCGTAATTAAATGGGATATGTGTCATACATGGGTTGTAGTTTGGTGGAATACCAATGATAGAAACTATCAATTAACTAGGAGTTCATAAGTTTAGAAACCGGTCGCATTATGGAAACGAATCCTAATATGTCACAAACTCTATGCCTTTTGTTAATGCGTAGTAAACTGAAAAACGACATATAAACTTAGTTTAATGAAGAAATTTCAAACCAAAATATTATGTTTACCAATGAATCAAGAAAATCGCGAACTGAACATTGCAATATTATAGAAAACAAAATTTAATAAAGCAACACTATAACGAATTAAACAAATCAACGACCCAAAGAAGCAGTCAATTCCAGAAATTGAGGGAAACGTGTAGTCTTCGTTCATCGAGAAAGTACTTATAATGAACATCGTGTCATTTCAACGTCATTTTAAGTTAGTACGTCAAACGCTTTCAATTTAGTATTAACAGGTTGAGGACTTTATCAGCTTTCTTAGAAATTTAAACTTGGTAGAAAATATTCGATAAGTTATTTGTTTACAGTTAATGTACTTTTGTTTAAAATTTTTACCGTCATAAATGTTTGTTTATTGGTACACGATCTATTTGGGAAAATAAACCAAGAAATTATTCCAAATTCAAGAATTCTGGATCAACTGCTTCCCGAGCTTCCAAAATCCCACCAAGGCCTTGGGTAGAATATCTGGAGAAAGGCGTTGATGGAGATCTTTAAAACCCCGCTAGTTTGTAGTTAATACAAAACTGTAAAAAACAAGCATTTATTAGCTGCCAGTTAGAGCTCCAGGAAAACACTAAAATATGGAGATCTTTGATACCCCAACTTGTTTAGTTTACATTAGCCCGTCATCCAAGAAGAAGAATTTATTAATATTTAAATTTAAATATCTAGCATAAATATGCGCGACAACAATTTGCGATTGCTCACCGTTCTTGAAGTTTCCTCTGGTAGGAAAGGTTTGACCAACGCATATACAGAGGGTGGGCGGCCTTTTGATAACGGTCTAAATTCGGTTTTAACTTCTTAATTATGCTTTAATGAAAATTCGGCTTCGTACATCTTGTTCCCCATACGTTTTTACGTCGGCTCAACATCAAACCTATCATGCTTTCATCACCATTCCAGGCGTTTCATGGCGACTTTAATGCATTCACCGGCAGAGTTTTCCAAAATGCGATAGGCTAAATGCATCTCAGCTTCACTGCCGTCATATTCGTAGCATTTTTAACAAGTCCTTTGCTATAACGTATAAAAAACTGTGCTGAATCTTATCTGGCAATAAAATTGGACCTTCTTCCCGTCACATGGTTTTCGTAGGGCTTTTAGCAGCTTTACTTCCGGTTAAAGCTTGTGTGGGTGGCTTGAGAACACAAAAGGTCCTTTGTAAGTGGGATTTTTTGCCCAAATCTTGATGGATAGTCTTTCTAAGGGTTCTAGTTGACACATGTTCTCGTTTGGATAACACTCGATGAATCCTTTGAAGTCTATGCATAGACTTTCTGAAACAGACCGCAAATCTTCAATTGATTTATTTACACTTTTGGTTGTGCCACTCAAACGGCTTATCACATTTAGCTACTTTAACCGGTGTTATGATCACTACGGAAGGTAGTTTTCCCAGAAACATCATCACCGAGTTCGAAAACCGTTTTTTTCATCTAATTTCCCTGCCTTTTATGCTTGGAAAAATTCTAAATGACACTATCAACTTCTTTGGTCAATTTTTTCGGCATTTTAAGACTTTAAGTCGAGACCTTTTGCACATTTATGACAAAACGCTCTACCTTTCATATGCTATATTCATTACCCGCCTAAGATAAGGGCCGTCGGAATTATCATTAAAAAACCAGCGTTATCTAAAAGGCCGCCCCACCCTCTGTATATATGTGAGGAAACTCGGACATTCACGAAATAAACTCCTTTCACTTTCAGTGGGAATGAATACTATTACAAAAAATGCATTATTTTCCCCCTCACTAATCTGCACTCTAAAACAATATTAAAAATACCACTGACAATTTCAGTTAGCCTACCCAATAAATATTGAGGAACCGAAGCAATACTCCCAATGTGTACTGTTTTTGCTTTGGCAAACCCCACTCCACTGGTTTCCTGAACGAATACTAATCCATTGTTCATACAATCTTCGTCAAGAAGGGCCCGTTCGAAAATAGGTAGCGTGAGTATAGCCAAATCATTAAAAGAGCACTTCTCAGAGTCCCACCCACCTGTTTTACCGAATTTATTTGTATTTCGCTTTTAGAGAAAGTCATAAAATTAGAAAGTTTACGTGTATTAAAATACGCTACTCGTCTTCCTTTGCTGTCACGTCCTTTCAGCATTCCGAAAATGGGCTGATTATCACAGAGCAGATACTCTTTCGGTGGAAGGGTGACTGGAAACATTTCTGGATACTTGTCGAATCGCACTTCAGCATAGGATCGGAGCTACCTTACAAAAGTTTCATTAACCCAATTTCATCTCCTGATAAAATAATATCAAACATATTTTCCAACAACAGGTGAAACATCTTACAGTGTCGAAAGCATGTTTGGGTCTGTATTTTCGTCCAATTAAATACCTCTGTAGTAAAGGTTCATCCTGAAATGCTTTGGCCAGAAAGTCGCAAACAGCATCGCTTCCTTTTTGTTTATCCTGATATTCTGCTCAACAAATGCATTACGACCTAAATTTTTATGGTGTAGAAACTTCAACTAATTTTAAATACTATACCTTGATAAAATTGCCTCATTTGCCTGACCCCATCTTCAACACGATTTACCTTCCACAACACATGTTGTATTTACCATTGTGTAATTAAATTGTTAGTATGCTTCCTGGAGCAGTTTTTCACAAGTGACTAAGTCGGCTACTAAATGTGGTTTGCAGGCAGTCGGAAAAAATTCCACATCGTAAATTCTCAAGATGGATCTCTGAATAATCACCACGAACTCAAACTGGATAATGCACTTGTATTGCATCATAGACACGATGTGAAGTCTACATGATAATCTCAATCAGTCTGGCTTTTCAAGGTTAAAAAACAAAGTATGCAATTTTTTTACACTTGCTATACGTTTCAGTGCAGTGTGATAATTTATTGGGACAACTTACGTCAGACTTATCAAGCAATTTTAATGCACTTTGAGCAGGTATTGCTGAAAAATTGTTTACTTCTATGTTGGAGTATTAATTGCTTTATTGATACAGAGTCACCACATTCATTCATTTCATTTATGAAAATTGATGGTTGTTTATTAAACTTTGTTACTTTAACAGCGACACAACCAGTATTACTTGAATTAATTCATAGTATCTGTTGTCACTCATTTTACGGTACCCTTTTGTTAAAACCTAACCTCATTGTCAGTTAAAACTTGACTTTGAATGCAGCTGCAGCAGCTAGGAACCTACTACAAGGTCATTGAAGTGATATATATGTTTGGTTTTACGACTTCTCACAAGATCATGATCTAGAACATCAAGAGAAATATTTGACTTGATGATGATGATGCGTAACTTTACAGGAAATGGATTGTGAACTTCATAGTTTAAGTTTTCCACATATGCTCTTAGATTTAGAAATTGGTCACATTTTGGAAACTATTGCTAAATTGTCACACATTCTATGCATACTTGTATGCGTGTAGTAAACTGAAAAACGACAGATAAACTTAGCTTAATGATGAAGTTTCAAATCAAAATATTATGTTTACACTTGATTAAAAAAGTGAGAACTGAAAATTGCAGTATTATACAAAATTAAATTTGATTTGTAAATAAAACATGTACAACAATTTAACGATTACAACAAATCTACGACCCAAAGAAGCAATCAAGTCTAGAAATTGTGGGAAACATTTAGACATTTTTCATCGAGAAAGCATGTACTTATAATGAGCATTGTGTCATTTCAACGGCATTTAAAGTTAGCACGTCAAACACATTACTTCTAGTGTTGGTAGGTTTTCAATTTCCCGTTGTATTATAAGTTTGAACTAGGTAGAAAATAATCAACAGGTTAATTGTACATAGTTAGTGTACTTTGTTTAGTTTCTTACCTTTTTTATTGTTAGTTAATTTGCGCAAGATCTGATTTTTGGAAAATATACCAAAAAATTATTACAAATTCAAGAATTCTGGATTAATTGCTTAACGAGCTTCCAACAAACCACCAAGAGCTTTAGGTAGAAAATTCGGTGAAAGACACCGATCAAGAACTATGAAACCCCTGCTTGTTGTAGTTCATAGAAACTGTAAGATGAAGCATTTATAGTGTTAAAATACTATTATAAGTATGGTTGAGAAGGAAACTATTAAGTTTACTATTCGCTCGCCCGTGCCTTATGTTTCTTTGGCTGGAAAGGTTTGATCCACGCCTGGCTGTAGGTGAGACAACTCTGGACATTCGTAAAGTGCTGGCAGAGATTTTTGTTAATTTTTTTCTAGTGCACATGGTCAATACAAACAAACCTCGATTATTCATCACAAAACTTGCCATATTAGAATTGACTTATTTCCATAATTTTTCTGACCTGAATTAATACACTATCTTAGCACTCCATTAGTTCGCTTGTTCCGAATAGGCAGAGGGTTTCACACAGAGGATTGTTCGCTAGTCTCAACTCATAAGCAATGCACAGTGTTCGTAAAATGTATATTTTGACATTACATTACACTCCATTTCTACTCATCACGAAAGGGAAATGGGACATTAAAATGCTATCATTATAAATAAAGAGAAACCTCCTCCTGTATGCCCAGTCATTCTTTGTCATGTCGTTCATCCAGTCATAAGTTTAAGTTCTCGTGTAAATTCAGCACTTCCAACATTCTAAAATAATTTTTTTGCTTTCTTCCGATTAACAAATTCGAGTACTCTCAATATACCCCACATCCAACGACCAGAGACACGTATACAGAAAAGAAAGCCACAACTCCGATCGCAGATTACGAGGATGTCAACAGGAAACCTACGAAAACCAAGTACTTGACAGACTTTTGGTGCATACTATGATTGGACAATTCGACCCACTGGAATAAATGGGTCTGGACCGATTGAAGTGAAACTAGGTAATATGAATAACAGTGTGATATTTTATATCAAAATGTTTGCATCAAAATCCTTTAATTTATCATTATTTCATGAATTTTTCATGAAAAAGGCATGTATTTGAGGAGTTTAGATTATGTGGATGACAATACAATGCAGTACAGTGCACAAATAACACTTTACATTGAATGGGTAGACCCCAGGTAAGTTCAGTTTCCAAAATTTGTTGCATAGACTTACAGAATCATGCCCTATATCACATATTATTCACAAAATTTTCATCATTGTTAAGCATTGTTTGGTGATTCTGACAGGTTACAATATAATCATATCTACAGCTATATTCAGTATCTTCAACTGGATGAACAAAAATTTTGGAAGCCAACTGTTTTATTTAAGAATGAAAAATCAGGTGCGAGCGTTGAATAAGCTTACGATATTATACTTGCATATCACTTTAAGTCAGTATTTACCGAATGTTTTGTATTTTTAAAAACTTCACAACACAGGGAATGTCCATAAGCTTATGGCTGAAAATCAATACGCATGGTTATATCCTGATGGAAGAATTCTTCAAATCCACCGAATAGGTTTGGTTTTATCGTGCCCCATGAATCTCCGATCGTATCCTTTGGACGTACAAACATGTCCAACACAGATAATAACTACATACCAGTTTAGAACAAGAGATCTTTTATTATCATGGCGAAGTGATAATCCAATTATGTTAGCAGGTGGTTTAAATACGCCCCGCTTCACTTTGAAAGATTGGTCCACCTCCACTTGCACGACAGGCAATTATAGTTGTACAGCTTCAAATCACATTTGCAAGAGAATTCGGTTTCTACTTGATCCAGATTTATGTCCCCTGTTCAATGCTGGTGATAGTTTCTTGGTTGCCATTTTTACTGGAACCAACTGCAGTGGAAGCTAGGGTCAGCTTGGGAGTCACGACTATTCTAACAATTGTTACACTAATATACGGCATAAATCAAAATACACAACCGACTAGCTACGCAAAAGCTTTGGACGTATGGACCTCATTTTGCATGGGAATGGTATTTTCATTATAGTACATATACATTATATTTATTAACTCTTTGCATTTGTATTTTTCTTTTGTATTTGTAATCCTAGGTATTCGCCGCGTTACTTCAGTTTTCAAGCGTGAATTATGTTTGCAACGTTCAGTGGGTGAAAGCAAGAAAGCAGTTGGCGCAGCTGAAAAATGACTCAGAAAGAGAGGAGATTAAAAGCGAGGAAGACAAGCTATTGTCTCAATTCCTTTTTAAAAGGAAACGAATTGATCAAATATCAAGAATTGTTTATCCTACCATTTTTGCATATTTAATGCAGTTTATTGGTATTACTATTAATATACAACTACTAAACTAGATCATGCACGTTGATTCCCTAAGTCAGTATTGAATTGAAGCAACGGTGACGAGAACAAAATAGAAAGCACAACTCCCTTTTATTATCCGACATAGGAAGCAAGGGTTTGTAGAATAATGTAATTACATGTACAGCATATGTGTATATATGCCAATATGGTTTGGTTGTGCGTGTAATTTGATATTTTATAATTGGTCTCGGGTGTTTACCAACAAATGTAAGAATTCCATGAGAGATCATCTAGAAATTAATGCCCTGTTGAACGCACATTAATGCTGTAATTCTCAATGTGAAATGGGGTTTGTGTATGTTTGTGAAATGTTTGCCTTAACCATATTGCATTCATGCAGACTTTTATGCTAGATAGCATTTTAGGACGACGTTAATATGATAAATGAATGCTCTGCGGAATATTTAGCATTATATCGTGCAAGAAAAGTAATTACTTCCAGGTGAGTTTAACACACAAGTATTTTACTACAATCGTTGTTTGTCATGTGGTAAATATTTGTTTGTTTATTATATAAAAAAAAGAAGGCAAGTGCTGAATCCTTATGTCTCTTGAGTGTTCCTTTGTGTACCAGAGGAATTTTCTCTAAGTTAAAATGTAACGGCACCGTTTTTTGAATCATTGATATTAAAATATTACAAGATGGATTGCAACTACAATGTATTGTAAATAATAATTACATATTATATTTGGACTTACCATACAGTTGGAGTTGAATGTTTTGCTCTTAATAAATAATAATGTAAAATGTTCCAAAAAATTAACTTTCTAATCTAAAATTATGTGGGAATCCGATGCGGCCTCCGAAAGCGAAGAAATGTTGTCATTTTGTAGTAGGGTTAGGGGAATGTCAAAAGCACCGTGAATTTAGGGGTGATTTTGCTAAACGTTTTACGGCGAGACTTTTGCAATGAGGTGCCGGCTATCAACAACCATACGACTATTTAGTACCTTTTCGGAACAAAATGGTTATTCTCGCTATCCGGCATCTCATTTTGACAAATTAAAATTGATGAACTGTATGAGTCTATAAATATTCAAAATTTGAAAAAATTTTTTCGTGATATGACGTTCCGCACTAATGAGGATCTAGTCAAAGACTAGAAGAGATGTGATTGTGAGTGAGAAATATAATACTCTGCATAAATTTAAAATGAGGAAGTAAATAGGAACAATTTTAATCTCCACAAAAGATACTTCTGCAGAAGTCTGACATCAGAATTCTGATGTAACTATTAAAATCCATATGAAATAAAATATTTGCCCAAATTGTTTATGGCGCTTGCTGAGAATTGATGTTACTTTATTCTTTCTGATTACTTTACATGTATCCATCAAGAATTAAATATATCTACCTGAATGTATAATTTATTCAGTGTGCTGGAATTAAAAGATGTTGCGAAACAATAACATTATATGCATAACTAAAGAAACAGCTTTATTAGTTTGCTTTATAAATGCCTCCTCGAAAACTAAAAATATAATATTAAAATACTGCTTTGCTTTTGAAATCCACACTATCCACGACGGCTCAACAAATCGATGTATTTTTCATCAATTGCATGTACGGTTTTCCTATTTTAACTCTGACAAGTTGACAAGATGCCAGATGAAAAAGCACTTATCATAAACGTATTTTAACTTCCGGCTTGTATGGAATGAAAAAAACACCACTAAATTCTACTCCCAATCTTTATTTCGTTTTCATACTTGATATACATGAAAATTCGATTGGCTTCTGTGACTACGAACTATTATTTTGAATTCGTAACATTAAGTACTATTCGTTTACCAATCATTTGCTGAATCGAGAGAGGCATACAAGGATAACAAAAAGTTTAACATGTTCATCTCTGAAATTGTGATGAGTTGACTTTATGTAGTAATACTGCCTAAAGTCATAAGTGTAATAAAAAATGTTTACTTCATTCAAATGCACCCATTTTCTAGTTTTTAGCGCATATTTAATTTTAAATTTGCAAACACAATACTATGCTTTACTCACTTGACACTGCGACTCTTAGCGAATCTAGACGTACCAATAAAAATCGTTATCTACTGTTAATCGCAATTTGGTCGGCCGAATTATGAAAGTGTGATCGCAGTTTTTGATGAAATTTGATGTGTATTATTTAGTATTCAATAATGGCTGCTTACCACGGTTGATATAATTTAAGGAAACCGTGTGAACGATGGGCGAATTTTTTTATGTGTGTAAAATGAATGAATATTGACAGTAAATGCATGAAATTTTAGTTTATTATTGCAATGTAATAGTGTAATACTAAAATATATATTTTGAAACAAGGTTAAACATGGTAAACCCGTCTAAAAATATGAAATTGTTTAACTATATTACGTTGGTGATTCAATGGATAGACTAAACTCTATAAAGCAACAATGAATTCGTAAGATTATCCAAAAGAAGACTCAAATACTGGATTTGAAAATCTTTCTTCACAACAATAAGTGACCCTACAGACATAGCAATAGGTCGTTGTGATAGTCCTTGTCTTTGGATTTTCTTATTTATAGTTAACAAATAAGTGTTGTTCCTTTGTCTTGGAAATGTAACCATTTTTCCACTTGCCTACCAACTCTTTAGACAGTTCAAAAATTGCCACGGACTCCACAGTTAGTATAAATGATAAAGCAATTATAGCAGCTGCCAGGGTAGGAAATAGCAAATACACAAACAGCGATATCTCCTTCGTGTAGCCATTAATTGAGACCCAGAGTAAAACAACAGTGCAACGTGTCCGACTACCAAAAGAAGTCCCGTCACACGACCTTCTGTTTTCTCCAGAACGGTGTCCAATATTCTCAGCTGGTTGTAATATTTATTGGGTCCCTTGCCTACTTTAATCAGAACTCTTAGCAAATTCGCAATCGTTTGGAGTTGAACTGCCGTAATTCCTAATATTAAACCGAATGTACGCGTTCCTTCAATTATTGTGAAACCTACAAACAACAATCGAAATAGGAATGGAAGTATGATATGTTGAACTACTTCTCGTTCTTTTGGATCTGGCAGAATATGAGCTTCAAATATGTAGTTCATTTGGTCCAGATTAAACAGCATGCCTAATAGTGTAATAAAGGAGGACTGATGCCTGCAATATTTCAATTGTACACATTGTCCATCCCATTATATCCAGCTGTCCCTTTGGTGCAGTGTTTGGAAATTCTAAAAGTTTTCAAATATGACCATTATACTGTATGTATGTTTTTCAGAATATGATGGCTTTTTACCTTTCTGCAACCTTTCAGCTACGTTATACAGTTCAGAATAAACGGTTCCATTTAATGGGTTTATGATTATACTCAAACCAAGGCACAAAAGATCAGCAGCAAGTATTCCAATGTAAATGGCGGTTTGAATTATTGATGTAGATCCATTGGGAAAGTAAGCTTCCCGGAATACGGCGTACACCGCCATCATTGCAAATAACAAAATGACAACGTGTGCCGTTAACCATGATCTGTGTTTCCAACCCAATTTGTCAACTGTCAATACTTGAGTTTTGCAATCGATATGACAAGGTGCACAATATCAATATCCAAAAGCATATTTATGAATTTCCAACGCTTTTAGAGTTAAATCTGTAGCCATGTTGGAAACCAAAAATCATCAGAGCTGTTTTTTCAACCGACAAGTAGCCTCGTTTATCAGGGACTAAACCAGATTCTGGTACTTTAACTTGCCAAAAAGTGTGTAGAATCGATTTTTATTTTAAAATTGTTTTTATACAACATATTTGAAATCGAATTCCAATGCTATGTTCCTGCAAAAAAAGCTTCTAATTTAAATGAATGTTAAACTTTGGTATTTGCTTTGAAACAATCCAAATGTATATCAATATAAAATCCATCAAATATTAAAGCCTACCTTTTTTACATGAAATAAATCAATTGGATTTTTACCAGAACTGTAACGTTTGTAACGCAGCATGTACCAGGAAAATTCGCCATTTCAAAAAAAATCAATACGTGGAAGTTGATAATGCGTTAACGATTTATTCGAGCACACTTTGGCATATTGTAAAAGCAAGACATGCTTTCGAACCAAGCATAGGAATCGAGAATAGCCTGTTGACAAGCTATTTCCGATTGCATATTGTTAACTAACAATACGCATTTGATCCACTAAATAGTGAGATTCAAATATTTCAATATCAGGTATTTCCAAGTGTTTAAATTTTTGGTAACTTCAACTTAATGAAGGGATGAGCTTTCACCTGCCAATAACTTTTCACCTCGCAATTCTGCCGTGTTGGAACGATGTCCATTGTCCGTTCCCAAACACACACAACCCGCAGTCTGTGTGGTGTGCGTGGAGAGAAGGGGCCAGGAGTTCATGAGCTTTTTATCTCTCTCCTTGTTTGT
>LJIJ01002524.1:0-26142 GCA_001718145.1 Orchesella cincta
TTGTGTGTTGAGAGAGCATAATGAGTTTAGCAAAACAGTGAAACTGCTTATTATAATAAATTTCTCAATTTTTCTCAACAGATCTGGCTCTCAGTGTTTGATAAACTGGACGAGAAGGACAAACCTGCTTTTTCTCGAGCCAGTTCCGAATGGCATGATTTGGTGGAGAACAAGAGAACACAGTTTCTCTTCCAAAAGGTATTTTGCAAAAGTTGTTGGAAATTAGCATTCCTGCAAGACTTAGATGTACATTAAAATGTTTTTTTTTGTGTTTTTTTTGCAGATAGCACCCAGTCTTTTAGAGACACTTCCAGAAAGCGTTTTATTAAAAAATCGTAACTTGTGTAGAAATTGGACAGAGACCGGAGACCGTCACGCTCAGTCACATCCGTCCCACCTCCGTCTGAGTTTTGAGAAAGGAGGAATTGAGTGGAGTCAAGTTCCTTCGTTTTTTATCAAGCTTTCTACAGCACAGACGGTCAATAGATTCATGACTGAAATGGAAACTCATCAAGGAAATCCCTTTCCTGGACGTTCTATTTCTCTTGTATATTACTTAAGTGGGCCGATACCAAGAAAAAGAAGAGAATGTCAGCGGTACTGGCGAAGTGTGATTCCACTTTTGGAAAAGTTTGGAAATCAAGTCCACTTTACTTCATTCAGACTGCAAAATTCAGTAAAGTTGGGAATAGAATTTGACCGCATTCTTCGAGCTTGTTTGCTCTTTCTTCCGAATCTCAAAGGACTATATATTGTCGGCAGTAGTGGAGCTTCTGAAAATGAGTTAAAGAACTACTATCAACCGGGTCTATTGCCGCAGCTGGAGCATTTAGAATTGCTGACATTACAAAATGCAGACTTGGAACTAACAGAAGCGCTTTTGAATTTCAGCTGCGTTCCAGCTAAACTCAAGCGGCTATTAATTCACAATAAAAAATTTCCTGATCGTCAGCTCCAAAATTTCATAAATTTGGAGGGGTTGTCAGATGGCGTTTATTTAGAAGAGTTGGAAAGTATTTTTAATTTACCGTTGAGCAATCTTGAGTTGGCTATTGACACAGATTTTCAGCCGCTATTCAATGCATTGGGAGCATTCAATGAAACACTCACTCAGCTTGTTATTCATGATTCTTTGGAGGAAATTGGCCATGCGGAAAGGTCTAGTTTTAGGGTTAATCTTCCAAAACTGGAAAGATTAGAAATAAGGGAGTACGCTGGAGTACTGGACTCTTTTCTTGAGTTGAAGGCGCTGAGCGAGTTGATAATTCGTGATTACTGTGTGATTGAAGGGCAGAAGGAATATGAACTGGTACAGGTTGACGGGTTTCAGGAGAGAATGTTTGAGTCTAATATTTGGAGTCTCATGCCTTCCCTTCGAAAACTCAGCTTGAAATCTGGTGTAATTTACGAGAAGCAAAAGTGTTAGAACTAAACAGGCAATTTGCATTTAAACTGAGGGGAACTTAAGTTGTTGTGTTGCTCAACTGTGGAATTTACTTTAGTCAATGTCAAAACACAACCCTTTTGAACAAGACTGTAAAGAATCGGTTCACTTTTCACTGCATTGGCGGCATTTGGAGAAACACTTACTCACCTTGATTTACATGGCTCTTTTGAGGAACTTGAGGATTAGGAATATTTTAGGGTCAATCTTCCGAATCTAAAAAGACTTGAGATAGCGGAGTATGCAGGATCACTCGACCCATTCCTTGAACTGACGTCATTGAACGAGCTGATAATTCCTGAGTATAATACAAACGAAAAGAAGGCGGAATATGAACTGGTGCAAGTGGACTCCAATATTTGGACACTCAAATTGGGAGAGAATTGGAAAATGTACGGGAGAGATGTGGAAGATTGTGAGATAATTCAGGAGAGATGTTGTTGGTAAAAATTATCAAGTATGCGACACGTGAGATTTGAAAGCAATATAACGCTTTTCATATGGATGCTCAAAATTTATGTGTGTAAATTGTTCTTGAGTAGAATTAGCTTTAGGAAAATGTTGTTTTTCGAGCAGCATATAGTTATACTTGTCCGAATTGTATGAAATACCATGAAATACAACCTAATAAATAAATATGCTATAACAATTAATTAATTACCTGTAGATTTCTGTTTTTCATTTATTTTGCGTCAGTTTCTTGGGCTCTTTAAGGCTTTTAGCGCATCAGTATGGAGTGGAGTGACCTTTATACGTAGATAATCGTCACATCAACAAAAATACAACACTTCCACATAATCATTGCACCTCACTTGACATTTCAATCAACGACTGGACTTGGATTGGCTAACTAGGAGACCAAGGCAGTGGTAAGTCATTGATTTGCTCCAAACTTTGTGTAACTAGTCATACAAAAGATGAGTATGGAAATGGTTTGTGGTTTCAAACTACAGGAATCATAACTATACAATTAAAAAAGTATCCAGATTTTTTACTTTCATTTCTTTATTATGTATCCATGAATGGTTGGATGATGAAGGCCTACAGCTAGCAAAAGCTGAAGAAGCAACAAGTAGTTTTATTGTGCTCAGGGCCCATACTCATGCAAACAACTTTGTATTGCTCTGAGGCGGGGGTCCAGAATCTTTTTTGTCACCGGGCACAAATATTTGTCCTCCAGGAAAAATTCGGAGAAGTTCTAACGGTCAAACTTTTTCTAGTTTTTTACCAATTTAACTTAAATTTTGCTAAATGTGGACGAACTTATCACAAATTTTGCTTTATGTTTAATTAACTCTAATTTTGCTTATAATTCGCTAAATCAACTCAAACTTTGCTAAATTTTAACGAACTAAAGCCAAATTTTTCTTTATGCCTAATTAACAAGAGTATAATTCTAAATCAAAAGCCTTCTGTAATTTGGTAATAAACTTTGTTATAACGCAAATTTCTCAAACATATTTCCTATAATTTCGGCAATTTCCCCAAAATTTTGTTGTAATTATAATTTCGGTAATTTCTCCAACATTTTGCTATAATTTCGCTAATTTTACCAAAATGTTATGATATTTTTCTAAAGTTTTGTTAAATCTGTGTAGTTTTCTCACGTTTTTAAATAAAATTCGTGTTACCGATGTTTTTGATCTGAAAACCCGGTTATTGATTTTCGGGAGTTCTGAAACCCGGGCTCGCCGTGCCCGTCGACCAAACGATTCTGGATCCCTGCTCTGAGGTATGAGTATACCATTGCGTGCGTATTCCTTTGGGTGTTGTAAAAAGCACAGAGGCATGTACATAATTTATATATTGTTTACAAGCCTCAGGCATCTGTGTATACCATTACATGCTTCTTGGCTGCATTCTTGTCTATTTTTTAAACAAAAAACTTGGTGGAGTTGAGCTCTAATACCAAATAATTGGTTTGAGCTTCTAACTACTGGATAACTGATCAAAACTACATATTAACTGGTAATTTGATATTTTCAAATGTTTTCTGACGCAAGATTCAGTTTAAAAGACGAATTATTAATATAATTCACAAACAGTGTAAGTGTGTTTTTATTGTGAGTAAATAAATTAATACTTCCGTTCTAATGGAGATGTCAACGGCAGTACAAGAGGCAAATGTCCTCCCAGAAGAAAGTTTGGAGGTGGTGACAAAGCGAAGTTTAGTTCCAGAGGTGAGAAAATATCATGCAGCAATATAAGATAGTTATTTTGGTGTTGCATTATATTTAAACGCATTATTCATATTTATTGTTCCTAAACTGCTAATAATAGGTCTGGCTCAACGTGTTTGATAAACTTAACGATAGTGACAAGCCGGCTTTCTCCCAAACCTGTCCCGAATGGCATGATTTGATGAAGGGGAAGAGACCGCAGTTTCTATTCCAAGAGGTACTTTATGACCAATATAATTTTTTTAATAGACAAAAATCATAATTTTAAGTATCGATATATAAATTGTCCCTTGGTGTTTTTGCAGGTGGCCCCATTGCTTTTAGAAATCCTTCCATGCCCCACCTTGTTAAAAACTCGGGAAATCTGCAAAACTTGGACCGAAATTAGTGATCATCATGTTTATTCTCATCCATCCCAATTCCAGCTACAGTGTGAGGGAACAGAAGTTGAGCATTTTCCTTGGCTTTCAAACCGTCTCCCAACTGTTGAAGATGTCCACAAGTTCATGAACGAAATGGAAACCCATCCCGGAAACCCTTTTCCAGGGCGAAAGTTATTTTTCTTTTGGAGGAAGCCCGGATGGTTACATCCGCGAAACAGAGACGAATTCTATCGTTTGTGTCAGGAGTATTGGAGAAGTTTACCTCAACTTTTGCAAAAGTTTGGAACTCATGTCCACCTCGTTATTTTCGACCTACGGGAAGTCGCAATAATAGGAATCGAATTTGACCACATACTTCGTAATTGTTTGCTCCTTCTTCCAAATCTGAAAAGCTTGGAAGTTATTGGACAAAGTGGAGCTCCAGACTGTCAGTTGATGGAGTTCTACAGACCAGGCCAGCTGCCACAGTTGGAGCATTTGGAAAACCTGGGAATGATGCATGTGAAAGAACCACTTATGCAAGGTTTGTTAATTTCCTGCTGCATTCCGACTAACCTCAAACGGCTATCGCTTCAACTATCGTTCGTTGGTCGTCATCAGCTACATTTACAAAATTTCATAAATTTGGAGGCACTGTCAGGCTGGCTTACTATGGAAGAGTTAGAAAGCATTTGTAATTTACGGTTGACAACCCTGGAGTTGGCCATTGAAGCAGATTTCGTACAGCTTTTCAATACATTAGCTGCATTTGAAGAAACACTTACTCAGCTTGTTTTACGTGAGACATCTTTAGAGGAGCCTGAGCCTGAAAACAGGTCCGGGTTTAGGTTCAATTTCCCAAATCTGAAGAAACTTGTAATAGCTGAGTATAAAGGATCACTCGACCTATTTGTTCAGTTGACAGAACTGACTGAATTGGCAATTGAGGAATATTATACGAAAAGTGGCCAGGAGGAAACGGAACTGGTGCAAGTTTTTGGGTTTGAAAAGAGGATGATGGAATCAAATATTTGGAGTCTCATGCCTTCTCTTCAGATACTCACATTGGAGGAGTTTGGGCCAGTGTATGAGAGAGATGTGAGAGATTGCACAATAATTCACAAGAAGTTATATAGGTAAAAATGTTACGTAAAAGCATTGTATATGAGAGATTCAGAAGGGATTTGGTTGTAAAATATATTCAAAATCCATTCATACAAGGCTTCATTGGAACCAAAGCCGGAAGCGTTGTTCAAAAGTGTATTATGTTTGTTTTGGGAAAGACTTGTCGTTAACAATTTGTGTTTTCTTGCTTATAAGTATATTTGAGTTGTTGTGTTGCTCAACTTCTATAATGTAATAATTTAAGATTTTAAGTCTGTGAAATATCAATGTGTTCCTTCCAAGTACAATTTATTATATTTATATCTTTATTTACATCAAAAATTTTGTGTTGCAAAATAATAGCATGCATTCTTTAGTCGAAGTAATTTTAATTTTCTATCAAAACCATAATCATCAGATACTCAAATTAGAAGAGGTTGGGACAGGCTGTGAGAGAGATGTGGAAGATTATGAAACAATTCACTCGAGCTTTTGTTGGTAAAAATTAGTTTTGTAGTAAAGTACATCATTTAATTTGTTGTACTGCTCATTTAGTTTGAGAAACATGAATAGAACATTAAACTGATATTTGTTTTTGAAACTAATAAATTTGATTTGAAATTTAAAAGATTTGAAAGCTACAAAATGTGTTTTGTATAGATGCTCAGGGTTTACGTGTGTAAATTGTTGTTAGGTTAAATTAGCTTTGTGAAAATATGGTTTTTTGAGTAGCACACAGTTATACTTGTACCGATCGTAAATGGATGTCCCCAAAAGAGTGTATGTTGTGGGGTCTAAATTTTTATATGAATTATCATGAAATACTACCTAATAAATATGCTGTGACAATCAATGAATTACTTGTAGTCGTTCCCTTTTTATTTATTTTACTTCCGTTTCCTAGGCTTTTTAAGGGTTAAGTTAACGTCCCAGCTTGGAGTGGAGTGCATTTTATAAGTAGTTTGCTATCATGCCAATTGGGTGGAAGCATTATATTATAATTGGGTGGTAGAGCTCATAAAAAATGTGCAATGTTACGCAAATATAATTCTGAATCAATTTAAATTTTTCATTCATTTCTTTCAAAAATATTTATTCATCCAACAATCTGTAACAGAAATTGAGATAATTGAAACTCATACGCGATGATTTGTTTTCGTACATGTATTTCTAGAAAAGCTTTGTAATCGTGGCTGTCGTTTGCATTCCCACAACAAGTTTTCTTTAGCTATATGAAAATGTCTATCAATCAGAGGCATATAAAAAATGCTATCTTACCAATTTCATCACGCAAGCCCCTGCCTTACTATTTGTCGAAAGGATTCGATTGAGTGCTACTTTCCGTGCATTCATATTAATCGGGAAGAACAAGTAACCCGAAACCCACTTGGGTTAAAATCTACAAGTAACCCGAATGCATTCGGGTCCAAATTCTGTAAGTAACCGGCATCTATTCGGGTCAAAATTCTGCAAGTAACCAGAATCTATTTGGTTCAAAAATCTACCGGTAACCCGAATCCCTTTATGTCAAAAATCTTCAAGTAACCCGAATCCCTTCGAGTCAAAAATCTTTAAGTAACCCGAATCCATTCGGGTCAAAAATCTGCAAGTAACCCGAATCCATTCGGGTCAAAAAGCTGCAAGTAGTGTCACACATTGATGTGCCCACGCATGCCGGTTGAAAATACTGGCAAGAACCGCCGAAGCTGCTTAAATCAAAATTCTGAAAGAAAGTTCATAGGACAATATAGAAGGCGATAAGTTGTAATATTTGCTTCGAATCGTTAAATTTAAATGCACGTGAAACGAGATTTTATAGAAAACATGTTGACTTCAAGCTTAAGAATAGGTGATCTAGTGGCAGTCCAAGATTGCGGATACTTGCAGAACTTTGCACGGACCGAATGCCGTTCGGGTAACTTGCAGAATTGGCACCACAATGGTTTCGACGTTACTTGCAGAATTTTACTCCAATGTATTCGGTGACTTGCAGACCATCAGCCGCGAATGGATTCGGGTTACTTGAAGATTTTTGACTAGAATGGAATCGGTTTTCGAGTTACCTTGTTCCTTCCGAATAACAAGTAGTCTTTGGTGAGGGGGATATTACGTTAGTGTGTATTTTTTGATTGTAGATAAGTAAACGTAGACTTATAGCCAAATTTCGCATAATGTGAGGGACAATTATCCCATTGCCATGGAGGAACGGATGTTCCTGCTTTTAATTTTTGTCTTTTATGTAGAATCACATGCTTTTACTTCTGATCTGTCCTTCTGTAGAGAGTTATTGGTTCTTGTAGATTGTTTTGTTTTGATTTTCTAACTGATACTTCTTCTTTTTTGGCCTAAACTGACTAATGATTTTTATTCAATAACCTATCTTCTTGTTCTTACCAAAACGTTTGTGTTTAGGAAACTACTTAAAACAGTGCAAGCGAATTATTCTGTGTGTGAGTAAGTTATCTGATATTAGTTTCCTGTGGAAATGATGTCACCAACAAAGGAAGCAAAGGTCGTTCCAGATGAAGATTCGGAGGTGGCGACAGATAAGACGATAGATTGTCTTGGACGTTCAGTTCCTGAGGTGACACAAATCATAATTACCATGCAGAGTAATAAATCTGGTTTAAAACTCAAATTATAACATTTTTTACCTAATTTTCGCACCAGATTTGGCTCTCAGTGTTTGATAAACTGGACGAGAAGGACAATCCGGCTTTTTCTCGAGACAGTCCTGAATGGCATGATTTGGTGAAGAGCAAGAGAACACAGTTTCTGTTCCAAGAGGTATTTTCCAAAAAAATGTTGGAAATCAATTTTGTAAGGATACTAAACATTTGTTTCTGTTTTTTGTTGCAGATAGCACCCACTCTTTTAGAGACACTACCACAAAGCGTTTTATTAGAAAATCGTAACTTGTGCAAAACTTGGACAGAGACCGGAGATCATCAGCACATTCACATCGTCCCGCCTCCGTCTGATGTTTGAGAAAGGAGGAATTGAGTGTTTGTCAAAGTTGCTTCGTTTTCAATCGAGCTTTCACCCGGCAGATCAATCAATTCTTACTGAAATGCAAACTCATCGAGGGATCCTTTCCAGGACGTTTATTTTCTCTGCTGTATTACAAGAGGGGACCGGTGCTAATAAGAAATTGTCGGCGGTACTGGGAAAGTGTGATTCGGCTTTTGCAAAAGTTTGGAAATGAACTCCACTTTGCTGAATTCATCCTGCTTAACTCAGAAAGTTGGGAAGTAGAATGTGACCATTCTTCGAGCCTGTTTGCTTCTCCTTCCGAATCTCAAAGAACTAAATATTTACGGCGGGTAGTGGAGCTTTTGAAACGAGTTAAAGAGTACTATCAAAAGCGTTTTACTGCCGCAGCTGGAGCACTTAGAAACTCTGATCTTGGACGGGTGTGGACGAGCAACTAGCGGAAGCGTTTGTGAATTTCTGCTGCGCTCCAGCTAAGCTCAAGCGGCTATTAATTCATACTAAAAATTTTCCTGTTCGTCAGCTGCAAAATTTCATCAATTTGGAGGCGCTGTCAGTTAGCGTTTTTATAGAAGGGCTGGAAAGTATACCTAATTTACCGTTGAGGGAGTTATACATTGACACGGATTCTCGACAGCTATTCAATGCTTTGGAAGCATTCCAAGAAACACTCACTCAGCTTGTTATTCATGATTCTTTGGAGGAAATTGACAATGCGGAAATGTCTTGTCTTAGGGTCAATCTTCCAAATTTGAGAGACTAGAAATAAGGGAGTACGCTGGACGACTCGACTCTTTTCTTGAGTTGAAGGAGCTGACCGAGTTGGTAATTCATGAGTATTGTGTGTATGAAGGGCAGAAGGAATATGAACGGGTACAGGTTGACGGATTTGAGGAGAGAATGATGGAGTCTAATATTTGGAGTCTCATGCCTTCCCTTCAAAAACTTAGCTTGGAATCTGGGAGTAACGTACGAGAGAGGTTCTTAAAGAGCTTGAGTACTAGAAATAAACAGGGAATTTGCATTTTAACTGAGGTTAATTTAAGTTTAAATAAGACTGTGAAGAATGGCTTTTTTGAAACTTCAACTGGAACAGTTTTCAAAAGAATAAATCAATATCAATGTGCTCATTCCAAGTGCAATTATTATATTTATATCTCTTTTTACATGAATTACTCTGTTTTTCATAAATGTACCAAGCTATGTTTTAGTAAAACATTTGAATTTTGCATCTAAATCATTTATGTATTATCATATAATTGGGATTTTAATTACAGTGTATTAAATTATTTTTCGTCAACTTTTGCCATTTCTGTTTTGTTCTTGTGTCATATATTTCTAATCAAGTGAGCTTTCAAAGCTATTCAACGTTTTGCATACATATGATGAATATTTATGGGTGTTAATTGCTAGTTAACAGAGTTTTTTCGCTCAATAACACACAGTTAGACTTGTACTTATCATGAGTCAATATCCACGACGGAGTGGGTGTTGTAGAATGCAAATTAATAAATTGTGTATCATTTATTTTGCGAGATTCTTAACATTCTAGTAAATTCTGTGATGGATTTTACAAGACTTTTAAATGATATTCAACTCCTTTCCAATTTTCTTGAAGGCAGTTATCAATTTATCGATTTGGGCAGCATCATGACTCGCACTGATTTGAACCCTGATTCTTGCCTTGCCATGAGGAACCACTGGGTAGCTAAATCCTATCACGTAGATTCCTTCACCCAATAATTTATATGCGAATTGCGAAGCGAGCCTGGCATCTCCAACGAAGACTGGACATATTCTGAAAATTGAACAGTGAAACATAAATGGGCAGGAGGATTATTGTCGTAATATGTGCCTCGTTTCAAAAATCTTACGGATGATCTTCTCCTAAAATTGTAAAGCCAGCGTCAGTCATTCCCTTTCTAAACTGGGCAGTTCCATCAGCAACCTTTTGGGTCAGCTCAGAAAGCTAGGAGGAGATCCAAAGCTTTGGATGCGGAAGCCCACCACTGGAGGGGTAGAGAATTGGAAAACAGGTACGGACGAGCTCGTTGTCTGAGGAGAGAAATTAGCTCTTTGGACCTGTGTGTAGCCACCTGCAGCTCCACCTAAAATTCAATGAATAAAAGTCATTACTTATTGCCAAACCTCATGAAAAACACTTTAATTAGGTGTATAAACACCTACCTAAAGCCTTTCCTAACGTAGAATTGATGATGTCGACGGGTTTCGTTCCCCAGAATTCCTCTGTTCCTCGGCCTAAAAACAACAAAAAAATATTAAATTTGAAATCCCATCAAAAATTGATATGAATCATAATATTTTGCATAAATTCTTACCAGTCTTGCCAAACAATCCAGTTGCATGACACTCATCTAAAACACCAACGCATCATACTTTTGCCAGTCTCATGATATCCTTCAAGGTGCCACATTCCATCCATTGAAATACCCCCATCAGTTACAATCAGCTTTCTCCTTTTCCTTGCCCATCTTCAGCCAGTCTCTCCTCCAAATCCTGCATGTTCTTGTGCTTGTATCTGATCTTCTTCACCCTTTCGTCAACTCAGCCCATCAATAATACTTGCGTGATTCAACTCATCCGAAAAGACAGCATCCTCCTCCCCCAAAATCTGCTCGAAAAGTCCTGCATTTGCATCAAAGCAACTGGGATACAAAATAGCATCCTCTCTCCCATGAAATTTTGCAATTTTCGCCTCTAACTCTTTGTGGAGGTCTTGAGTTCCACAAATAAATCGCACAGAGCTCAGTCCTGCACCGTACTTTTTCAGGGCATCAATTCCAGCTTGGATTACTTCAGGATGACTGCTCAAACCGAGGTAGTTGTTTGCACAGAAATTCAGCAGTTTCCCCTCTGTTCCTTGAATGCTTACGGAGGATGATTGTGGAGTTGTGATAACTCGCTCTGTTTTCCACGTTCCAGCATCTTGGATTGATTTCAAATCTTGGGAAAGTTGCTCTTTAAAAAGAAGCTAGAGCCCTGCTGGAATATTTTCGGATTGAATATGAATTGAACTTTGATAAAATCATTATTTAAAATTATTCAATAAATTCAGCAAGAACACAAGAAAGTAATGTAGTGTAGCACACCTAGCCAACTGCCAATTAACCTGGCTCCAATATCCCAAAAGTCGCTTGATCGAACGTCATTATTGATTCTCCTGAATGTAAGGTAGATTTCATCACAAACACAATAAAAGTGGAGAGAAACACATGCGGAATACACGTTATGTTTTTGTAGGAGAAATGTCAGGCAGCCTTTTATGTGGGGAGAGATATATACTCGGTGCTTTCGTGGATATTATTATAAAGCTCAAGTCAAACGAGAATACTTGTGTACAGTGGAACAATATACATATTTATGCATTGTGTAAGCCGGTTCACCTTGCCTGAAAGAGAGAGAGAGTTGATATTACTAAAGAGCAGAAGGCAATTTTCATACCAGAGCCGAGAGCTTACGTCAATCCGCTTTACTTTTTCATTTCATGCTTTGTGACCATGCATAAGGTAAAAAGCACATGAGTGAGAGCTGGAAAGGTGAAACAGACATCAATCAATATCAGTTTTTGTAATGGACTTGAACCAGGTATGTTTTGTGTGCGTGTTTTATAATTATGTACATCATCAGATCAGCTTTTGAGCCAATGAAAGAACAAGATCAAAAGGTGTGTGAGCTGATTTCTATGCTCGATGAAATCAAATTAGTTTCATGTTATTTCAATTGAGAAATCTGTAGAATGAATTATATAAAAAGTCCTTACGTTATATTATGATTTAAAATACATCAAAAATGCAAACCTGATTTACTAAATATATTGCTACATCGAATTAATATAAAAAATGGGATAAAAAAGGAGCAAAAAGTAATACCAACAGCACCCGGGGTTCCCAGGCGGTCACCCATCCAAGTTAACCGGCCCGACGTTGCTTAACTTCAGTGATGCGACGAGAACTGGTGTGTTCAACGTGGTATGGCCGTTGGCAAAGGGGGGTGGAAAGTAAGTAAATTTTGTAGCGACTCGCTTTCCGGACAACATACGCTATGCAATCAGCTTGCAGCAGAGCAAGAGCCAGGTACGGCCAGGTCAAGAAGGCAGTATACATCTTGCATGAGGCGCAATGCCCCGTCCCACGTGTTTACCGAGAGTGCGCATTTCTCTCGACCAATGACGTTATAGCTTAGCAAAGATAACAAAGAGAAATGCTTCTCTGTGATTGGTCGAGAGGAAAAATCGGTCAAAAAACCCCTCACTTGAAAATGGCGCTCAATCAAAACATGAGCCGGGGCATTGCGCCTCATGCAAGATGTATACTGCCTTCTTGACCTGGCCGTACCTGGCAAGAGCAAAGCATCATCATCGTCGTCAGTCGCAATCACAATTGCCTTTGCTACTTGCTTTCCTTGCAGCGTAGCGTAAGGTTGCTTTATAATGCAAACGGAATGCATCCCATTGCCCCCCTTTGTGTAAAGTAATGCAATCTGCTCTTCTACAGAAAAAGCAGTGGGAGTTCAAATCCTTCTTTTCGGCTTTTGGTTAGGTTGAGTGAAATACCTGGAGTTTGTGAGCAAGCAGTACTGAGAGTGCTGCATATCATATTCCGTCAGTAAAGTAGCTTCTCTTATGTATAATGAACATATGAGTAACGCTACGCGATGCAACAAAGAGCAACAAAGTATCATTATCAACAACAAACGTACTCTTCTGCCTGCAACACCATCATACATCATATCATGGCCATCTGTAAAATCACCTTGCTCAATCGTCCGATTCATTATTATGCAGACTCCTATCTGCATGCTACGGCATTAATAGTTAATTTTATGTTCTGCATAAAACTGTCACTTTATGATATAAATATGATCTAAATGTAAATATAATAATTCACATAAATTCGATTTATTTTTTAAAAAATTAGAGAGAAACAAAGGTTGCAAATGAAACGCAGTTCATAAATATTCAAACATGACGTTCGCAACTACAAGTACTGTGTACTTTGGAAGAGTTTGAGGCGTATTTATGCTCATTCATTCCATGGTGCTACAGAATTTTGGGGATGAGAACTATTATCGAATAAAGAATGAGTCAGTGAAACAATTAAAAAATTGGAGAAACAGTTTGAACTATTTCGAGAAAACTTGCACGAGTTGCATGTGAAACTATCTGAAATTGACAAAATAACTGAGATGGTAGGTTAGTTCATCAGAGGTTGCGCTAGACGCCACCAAAATATTATTGGAAAAAGGAGAAATGCAACTGAAAGCTGAAGAGTTTGAAAAAACATTCGCTTGTCTTGATGTGGCAGCACAATGCCCAGCTTGTTTCCCGTTCACAAAGGGGATGTTTTTGAAAAACGTGTAGGTTACAACTTAAAATGGGTAAACTAAAAGAAAAGTGACGGGATGGTGACAAATATATTGAGCAAGTGATGCTGGACGCATCTCTTGCACTGGAATTAAATGACAACTCGTGGAATACTCATTTCGTAATTGGCCACCGCTGGAACAGTTCATATGAACAGGCTATCACACATAACAATCGAGCTCTTGCTGTGTCTCGTGACGTGATAAAGGTGAATTAGACGCTTGCAAGGTATTAGAAAGAAGACAGAAAAGGCTCAACAACATGGATTCTAGTTATGCCCCAATAACGGTTTTAGAAATGCTTGCAATCGTATTTAACAAAGAAGCAGTATTTAACTGCGATGAAAGGAAATAAAAAATCCAGCTCACAATCCATTCCTAGAACAGAGTCTCAGCCGGCCCCAAAGTCGATTCTGGAGAGAAAACAATGTCTAACTCGTCCAGTGACAGAAGTGTTGATATTCGAGCATCATCAGAACATTTCTCAATTTAAAAAACCGACAAATAATGACGTCGTTGCACTCCACAAAACACAAAATCCCAAACTGAGACAAACAGCACCCATCAAAATGTGACGTTTGAAGTCAATCACGTTATCATAACCGAATCCCAATTAGGATAACATTTTTGAGGATCGTATAATGGATATCACGCTAATTGAAGACCCTTTGTTTTTTTCCTGGCAATTTATCTAATTATGGGGACGTCATTCGCCTTAACATATAAGAGGGTTGAGGTGTTGAACTAATGGAAGTGCTGAGACTCTCGCAAGACGTTTTAGTTTCTGAGGTGAGAAAACATCGTGAATATTAATAATAATTAATGTTTTTTGTTTTGGGCATTAAACGTAAAAACCACTATTAATAGTTCCTTTTCCCAACTGTTCATAATAGATCTGGCTGACCGTTTTTTGATAAACTAGACAAAAAGTGACAAGCCGGCTTTCTCCGCGAGCCTGTCCGAATGGCATGATTGGATGAAAGGGAAGAGAACGGCAGTTTCTATTTCAGGAGGTTACAGAAAGGAACAATGCTAATTTTTAAAGTTGTCTAAAACGCCAATTTTTAAATATTCCCGCTGCTTGTTTTGCAGGTGGGCACCCTTGCTTTTAGAGATCTTCCTAAACATATATTTTTAAAACATCGGGAATGTGCCAAATTTGGATGGAAATTGGTGATCATCATGTTCAGTCTCATCGCATCCGGCACCACCATCTAGGTATTGAGGAAAGGGGAGTTAAGAACGTATGATATTTCTGACTTTGCAAACTGTTTCTCAGCTGCGGAAGATGTCCACACGTTTATGGATGAGATGAAAACACACCGGAAACCCTATTCCAGGCCGAATGTTAAGGCTCTGTTGGAGGAAGGCCCGGACGGTTACGATGGCGACACAGAGGCCATCTCCATCGATTATGTCGGGAGTACTTGGAAGTTTATTTATAGCTTTTACAAAAGTTTGGAACTCATGTTCACATGCTTATTTCAACCCGATGGAATCGGCAAAGAGCAGGAGTAGTATTTTTATAACATACTTCGCTCCCTGTTTTGGCTCTTCTTCTCCAAAATCTCAGAAGATTTGGATATTTATGAAGCCTGGGGAGCTTCAGAAAATGAGATGATGGAGTACTACAGACCAGGGTGTTTGCCTCAGTTGGGAGAATTTGGAAACATTGGATTTAAAATGTATGAAAGTGCCACTAGTGAAACGCTTTTTAATTCTTGCTGCGTTCCAGCTAAACTCAAAGCGCTATCGCATGGTCTACAATTTTCTGATCGCAATCGCTTGCAACTACAACATCTCATAAATTTGAGGTATACTGGAAGGCTGGCTTGTTATTGAAGAGTTGGAAAGCATTCCCAACTTACCGTTGAGGAGCCTGGAGATGAGGATTGATACAGATTTGGGCGACTTTTTAATGCACTGGCGCATTTTAGGGAAACCCTTACTGTGCTAGAATTGAATACACTTGGAGGAGCTTGAGCCTGCAGAGAGGTCCGGGTTTAGGGTTTCAATCTTCCGAATCTGAAGAGACATTCAAATACATGAGTATACAGGATCACTCGACCCATTTCCTTGAGATTGACATCAATTGAACGAGTTAATAATTCCCAACTATAATGCTAATCAAGGGCGCAGGTGAAATATGAAGTTGCAGGCAAGTGTCTGGATTTGAACATAGGATGATGGAAGTCCAATATTTGGAGGCTCCAGGCCTTCCCTTAGAAAACTCAAATTAAAATGGGGACGGCTAACCTTTTTGAGAGAGATCGAAGAAGCGACTTGATTATAAAATATTTTCAGATGCATTCGTACTCAGTGGAAGTGATATGTGTTTACTAGTTTGTTCATGAATAACAGAGCTGGGAGACCATAATACGCTTCAATAAAAAGTGTGTAAAACTTTCAGTAATCGCTACAGGTATTCGGTATATTTTTAAGAATAGATCTGGTCTTCAGCACAGCTTCTTTTCAATATGCATAAATTACTTAAAGTCCCTGGTACAGATCCAGTAGCGAATTTGTCCTCATTTAAATATGTAGCTGCACATAGCATAAACTATTAACCGTAAAAATAGAAACCACTTTCTGAAAATTTACAGCATTAAAACAAAAAGCTACAAAAATTGTTCCAAATAAGTACTACATATTTTAAACGATTTCTGTCCACCAAAAAATGCTTTGGTACTTACATGCACTGTGGTCTCCCAGCTCTGGTGGATGTTGTGATGATGATGATGAAAGAACTTGGTATTTGATATGCATGGGAAAGCTGAGCCACACAACAACTTGTATACCATCACTGTTTCAGGGGCGTCACAACCACCTGGACACTGTCACAATGTCCAGGGCTAGAATTTTGTGTCTAGGCACATGACTGGACATATTTTCGAAGTAACAAGAATAAAATTCTAAACTATTGAATTTATGAAATTACTACAACAATATTACTTAAGTTAAAAACATTTTTTAAAGTGTCAAATCTCAACAATACTCACAAATTGAGTCGTAGCATTGGGAATACTACTACATAATTTGTGACAAATGTGTCACAACCAGGCTTGGGTTTGGTATCCTAATGCGGGGCAAAGTAATACAGAAAAAATAAAAAAAACAAAGCAGCGGCAAAATCTGGACCCGAGTTTCCGATGGCCTGTTCGGCGAGAAAAAGAGCCCCTTCCAAACATATTTTTATAGCGTATTGTTATACAATATGATGCATCGATCATAAATAATCATCATTTAAGTAAATTTTCTGCATTAAATCGTATATGGTCAGTTTTAAGAGTGGTTTTACTGTTTTGTAAGAGTAGCGGCAATACCCTTTCGCGGACCTCGGTCCCAGACTGAGCAGCTGCTGTTTTTTTGTTTTTTCCGGTATTGCATTAGGATACCCAAAAACCATCCCTGGTCACAACCGAAATTTTCAATATACTAGCTTTTGTTGGTCAGTTGAAACATAAGTGGAGACTTTTAACCTCATTCAATGTTGTGCTTTCAATTCACAATATATTTTTGCAACTGGCATTGCAGTAATTTAAGAATAATTTATCGCAATGTATATAGGATTCGTATAATTTTGGTTTAGCTTATCATTTAACCTTGTTAATTATTAACGCGACCCCAGCTAAGGCATCTGCAAACTAAGCCTCTGACTTGATATTAGCTATCGTTTGGTGATATCACCACTACAAAAAGTCAAACGGTTCTAAAGTTATCGTGCATAAGACGGCCGACGAACGGTGATGCAATACCCTATGTAATATAAGTCTTTAAAATACCGATTTCGCGCTACCGAGAAGTCTGATAATAAAGCATTAAATAACAAATATTTTGCTATACAACTTTGCTCATATTTCGTCAATTGATTTAACCACGAATCAATCACATCATAGTAATATAAGTTGGACTCACGAAGAGAGAATGAAAGTAATTGGCTCGTTTAACTCAACATACGTTTCTTCACGTAACGCAACGCCTTTCTACTATGTTCTCTCGATCAGATTTTAAATGATTTCATGTTATATCCCCAGAGGATCAAGCAAACAATGTAGTTACGCTCTTTTTTCACATTGCGCTCAAGGAAATGAGACTCAAGTTTTACTCGGGTTTCTCATTTTAGTTAATACAGTTCGAAAATTAATTCACGTTTAATTGGTATAATTAACTGGGGCAACTGAAACGTGAAAACCGAATTGATACTTACTCCATGGTTGGCTACTTGTTTATAATTGACTTCAAACTTCCAGATTAGTAAAAAGCACCTTTGACTGATATTTTGGACGTTTTTCGACTTGTAAATTTTCGACCATTTCCGTAAGTCGTAAAACCGTATTTCAAATAAGTTGAAAAATTAAAGGTTGATTATGATTTTCAAACTAGATGGGAAAGAAGAGTTCTTTATACGAATTCTTTATACTAAACGTAACAACAAAACCCAGCAAATAGTTTTAGTGACAATATACATGTAACCTAGTACTCTAGCTATTAGTTCCTGCGTTGCAAGAAGGTTTTCAAACAAAGACAGTTAAAAAATTAACACTATATATTCTACCTTTTTTTGAATGTCCAGTCTGCCATTTTACGTTGTGACGCCCCTGCCTGTTCTTGGCTTGCATTGCCATCAGAACTTTGTAAACAAGACTGGAGGAGTTGTGTTTTTGATAAATACTATATTTTTATTGTCTTCCTAACTGTTTAAAACCATTCTAATTCATGCAATTAGTGGGAATATGAGCTTTTCAAACTCTTTTTGACGTTGTTCTGAATTCGAGTGAAAAGATAATAAAACCTTTAATAAATTACAGTGTTAGAGAACTTCTTCAAAAGGGTACAAGTGAATTATTTAAAATGTGAACCAATCAACCAACACTGTCGTTAATCATCTTTAAAATGTCGAATCCAGTGAAGAAGTCGAAGCTCTGTCCGGAGGACAAGATATTGGAGGTGGAGACGGAGACCGAAAATACTAATGAATTTCCGGCATATTCCGTTCCTGAGGTGAGACAATATTATTCAAAATAAATATTTAAATTGAGGTATAATCGTTGCTTAAAAGTGCGATAGCTGATTATTTCTTCTTCAATTCCTCACAAAAGGTATGGCTCAACGTGTTTGAAAAACTGGATGAGAATGACAAGCCGGCTTTCTCCCGAGCCTGTCCCGAATGGCATGGTTGGATGGATCGGAAGAGAACGCAGTTTCTCTACCAAGAGGTACTTTGGAAGCATTATAATTTGTATAATTTATCAGAGATAAGCACTCTATTTGAATATGCATATTTAAACATTCTACTATTGGTTTTTGTTACAAAAGTTGGCACCTGTGCTTTTGAAGAGCTTGCCAAGAGCCCTCTTGTTGGAAAATCGCAATTACTGCAAACATTGGACCGAAATCGCAGATTTTCAAGCTCAGACTCACCCATCCCATCTCCGTTTGTATTTTGAGAAGGTAGGAAATGCAAAAAACGACGTTCCGAAGTTAGCAATTCACCTTTCAACTGATGAGGAAGTCCAGGGGTTCATTTATGAGATGAGAACTCATCCCGGAAACCCTTTTCCAGGGCGATCAATTTGTCTTTCCTGGAAGAAACCTCAAACGGAAGCCACTAGAGAGGAATTAGTACACTTGGCTCGTGCATACTTCACAACTGTAATACTACTTTTGGAAATGTTCGGAACTCAGCTTCACTTTGTTAGATTCGGCTCGTATCACTCAGAAATATTGGGAATAGAAGTTGACCACATACTCCGAGATTGTTTGTGGCTCCTTCCCAATTTAAAAGGACTTGATATATACAGATCTAGCACTGTTCGTGAACCTGAGCGGGTGGAATTCTACCAACCGGGTTTGTTACCCCAACTGGAGCATTTGGAAATGCTAGAATTGGAACACGTCGAAAAGCAACTCATGGAAGCACTGATAAATTCCTGCGTTACACCTAAACTCAAGCGGTTATCCCTTCGTTGGGAAAGTAAGCCTGATCGTCAGCTACAGCTACAACGTCTGATAAATTTGGAGGTGATGTCAGGTTGGCTTTCCATAGAAGAGCTGGAAAGGATTCCCAATTTAGCGTTGCGACAGCTGGAGTTGAGCAGTGATACAAATTTTTGCCGTCTTTTCACTGCATTGAAGGCATTCGGAGAAACACTTACTCACCTTGATTTACATGGCTCTTTTGAGGAACTTGAGGGCCATGAAAATTTTAGGGTCAATCTTCCAAATCTAAAAAGACTTGAGATAGCGGAGTATGCAGGATCACTGGATCCATTCCTGGAGTTGACGTCGTTGAACGAGTTAATAATTCCCAGCTATAATGCTAATCCAGAGCAGGATGATTATGAAATGAATGATATGGTGACAGTGTGTGGATTAGAAGAAAGGATTGAGGACTCCAAAATTTGGACTCTCATGCCTTCCCTTCAGATGCTCAAATTGGAGGAGGTTGGGACAGTGTACGTGAGAGATAAGAGAGATTGTAAAATAATTCACGCGGCCTTTTGTTGGTAAAAATTATTTGAATAGTAAAATATTTCATATAGATGCTCAATATTTATGAGAGTATATTGTACTTGAGTAGAATTAGCTTTGTGAAAATGTTGTTTATTGAGTAGCATACATTTATACTTGTACCGATCGTAAGTAAATGTCCCCCAAATGTTGTATTTATTTATATGAAATATCATGAAATACAACCTAATAATTTTGCCATAACAATCATTCAATTGCTTGTAGATTATATGTCTTTTTATTTATGTTACTTCAGTTTATTGGGCTTTTGGAGGGTTTTAGCGTCCAAGTATGGAGTGGAGTGCACTTTATACGTAGATAATCGTCACATCAACAAAAATACACACTTCCCCGTTATAATTATTCACTTGACATTTCAATCATTTAACTACTGGAATGTTGATATACTTCCAAATATGTGTCATGAATACGACTTGAAACATATAGAATATACATTACAAAAGGTATAATTAGGCGTAATATTGACAAACAAATTGGTATCTTGCCGATTCTATTGGTTGATGATCGTATAACTTGCTAGCACAAGTGCAACTGCAATACTAAATAATCTGGTCTAAATTATATTCCATTTTTCATCATTTCTTTCTAATATTATTCATGCATTCAACAATCCGGAAAAGCAATTGTGCCAGTCTTGTGTTTACACAACGGGGTTTCACTTGCTACATAAAGACATCTGTCAGATGGAGTGTATTCACCAATGAAGGAACTTTCAACTGACACACATGGCAAAAGCTCAAGAACCAACGAGTAGTTTTATTGTGATCATAGGCCTTCAAAGCGCTTGGTATTCCTCTGGGATGGGACTATTATCGTTGAAGTTTGCTAATGTAACTAAAATATCCAATTTTCGTAAGACGCAATTCATATAAAGATAACAGAATAATGATAAAGGATATTTATATGGTCCCCATTTATACATATAAAATCAATACATGCATGCACTAAACTATATTTACATACAAAATGAGAATCATCCTCATTTGGTACATGACACTCTCACACACTCATCTTCCTTTCACAACACATCACAAAAATATTAACACCATATAGGTATCTTCGTACCCCACCGTACCTGTAATCAGACACTTTTTTCCCTTCGTATGGAGATGTTAGCCGCAATGCAGAATGTTATTGACGCTTCTGAAGCGTGTTTGGAGGTGGGGAAAAGAGGAACGACAGATTTAGTTCCTGAGGTGAGAAATTATCGTCAATAATAATAATGATAGTTATTTTAGTGTTCCATTATACGTAAAACCACCATTAACATTTATTTCTTCCCTGTTTATAATAGATCTGGTTCAACGTTTTTGATAAACTAGACGAGAGCGCAAGCCGGCTTTCTCCCGAGCCTGTCCCGAACTGCATGGTTTGATGAAAGAGAAGAGAACACAGTTTCTATTTCAGGAGGTACTTCAGAAACAATAATAATTTCTAAAAATTGACAGAAGTCCACATTTTTAAATAATCCCTTGTTTTTTCCAGGTGACACCCTTGTTTTTTAAGATCCTTCCTAGACACACCTTGTTAAAAAATCGGGAAATCTGCAAAGTTTGGACCAAAATTGGTGATCATCATGTTCAGTCTCGTCCATTCAACACTCCTCTAGGTTTTGAGGAATGGGGAGTAAACAAGCTTACTGTTTCTCGTTTTAAAAATTGTTTCTCAACTTCTGATGAGGTCCACACGTTCATTGATGAGATGAAAACTCATCCCGGAAACCCTTTTCCAGAGCAGTTCTTATGGTTATGTTGGACAATACCGGACCTGTTGCACTGGCGGAACAGAAATGACGAAGAATCGTATCGTTTATGTCGGGAGTACTGGGGAAGCTTACCATTACTTTTACAAAAGTTTGGAACTCACGTCCACCATGCTTACTTTGACGTATATTACTCCGCAATAATAGGAGTAGAATTCGACCACACACTTCGAGCATGTTTGGCTCTTCTTCCAAATCTCAAAAGATTGAAAATTTGTGAATCTAGCGGAGCTCCCGACAATGAGATGAGAGAGTTTCACAGACCAGACATATTGCCTCGGATGGAGCATTTGGAAACGCTGGAATTGGAACGCCCACAAATGCCACTAGTGGAAACACTTTTGAATTCTTGCTGCGTTCCAGCTAAACTCAAACGGCTATCGTTTGGTCTACCATTTTTTCATCGCAGTTGCATACAACTACAACATCTCACAAGTTTGGATGTACTAGAAGGCTGGGTTTTTATTGAAGAATTGGAAAGTAGTCCCAATTTACCGTTGAGATGCCTGAAGGTAACAATTGATGCAGATTTTGGACGACTTTTTAATGCACTGGCACCTTTTGGGGAAACCCTTACTGTGTTAGAATTAAACACAACCTTGGAGGAGCTTGAACCTACAGAGAGATCCGGGTTTAGGATCAATCTTCCAAAACTGAAGAGATTTCAAATACTTGAGTATACAGGATCACTCGACTTATTTATTCAGTTGACAGCACTCACCGACTTGGCAATTGTCGAACATCATCTAAAAAGTGAGCAGGGGGAAACGGAGCTGGTCCAAGTTGTCGGATTTGAAGACCGGATGATGGAGTCCAATATTTGGAGTCTCATGCCTTCCCTTAGAAAAATCGAATTAAATTGGGGACCGGTAATTTATGAGAGAGATCCTGAAGTGACTTGATACAATTATGTTTTTCGATGCTTACAATGCTAATCTAAATGCTTGTCATTTAAATAATTACAATGTTGTAAACCAAAATACATGAATTGTAAATCGTACATTATCAGTAAACTCGTTCTTTGTTTTTCTCAAACTAATTGCATCATATAGAATTTATTTATGATTCCCATCAGCTTTTGATCAGTTGAACTTGAGTGAATCAGTATCAAATGGGCTTTTACTTTATGCCAGTTAGTGAGAGGCTGTTAGGGAAAATTCCATCATAGAAATTTCAGAAAAAAGAATCATGTTTATTCTACGTAACAAGAGCCATTATCAAAATGCAAGTATTTTTTCACAATTTGTTGTAGAAAGCTTCATTTAGAACTCGCTGTAACGCAATAACTAAACTTACTAAATAAAACACTGGAGTTAATTAAGTTTAGCTTGAGAGAGCTGAAGAATCGACAAGTAGTTTTGCGAGCATTTACATTCAATCAAAATGATGCTAGTTGGAGATGGGGATGTACAGTTGTGTGTATATTTTGGCTGTAGTAAGTAAGCGTAGACTTCCACCAAATTTATGCATAATATGAGCCAACTTGCCCCATTGCATCGTGCCGGTGGCTGTAGGATTGATGTTCCTACTTTATTATTTTTCTTTTATGTAAAATCACATGCTTTTACTTCTGCTCTGTCATTTTGTTGAGAGTTCTGGGTTCTTGTAGATTGTTTTGTTCTAATTTCTTCTTGTTCTTAGCAAAACGTATATGTTTAGGAAACTATTTAAAAACAGTGCAAGGGAATTATTCTGTTTGTGATTAAATTATCTAATATTAGTTACCTGTGGAAATGATGAAACCACCAAAGAAAAGAAATGTCGTTCCAAATGAAGATTCGGAGGCAGTGACTAAGATGATAGATTTTCGTAATCGTTCCGTTCCAGAGGTGACACAATATCATAATATTCATTTAAAAATAAATCTGATTTAGCAATAAAAGTGAAACTGCTTATTATAATAAATTTTTCTCAATTTTTCTCAACAGATCTGGCTCTCAGTGTTTGATAAACTGGACGAGAAGGACAAACCTGCTTTTTCTCGAGCCAGTTCCGAATAGGCATGATTTGGTGAGAGAACAAGAGAACACAGTTTCTCTTCCCAAGAGGTATTTGCAAAATTGCTTGGAAATTAGCATTCTGCAAGACTTAGATGTCATAAAATGTTTTTTGGTTGCAGCACCCCAGTCCTTTAGAGACACTTCCAGAAAGCGTTTTATATTAAAAATCGTAACTTGTGCAAAAATTGCGACAGAGACCGGAGACCGTCACGCTTCAAGCTTTCACATCCGTCCCACCTCCGCGTCTTCTGAGTTTGAGAAAGGAGGAATTGAGCTCGGATGTCAAGCTTCCTTCGTTTTTATCAAGCTTTCTTTTACAGCACAGCACGCCCCTGTCAATAGAATTTCATGACCTGCAAATGGAAACTCCCCGATTTTTTCAAGGAAATCCTTTCCTGCGACGTTCTCTACTTTCTCTTGTATATTACTTAAGTGGGCGATACAAGAAAAGAAGTCAGAATGTCAGCTGGGGGTCCGTACTGCGCGAAGTGTGATTCCACTTTTGCGAAAAAGTTTGGAAATCACAGTTCCACTTTACTTCATTCAGACTGCAAAATTCAAGTACAGTAAAGTTGGGAATAGAATTGACCGCATTTCTTCCGAGCTTTTTGCCTCTTTCTTCGAATCTCAAAGGACTATATTACTTGTCGGCAGTAGTGGAGCCCTATACTGAAAATGACACGTTAAGAACTACTATCAACCGGGTCTATTGCCGCCCCAGCTGCGCAGCATTTAGGCAATTGCCTGCACATTAAAAATGCCCCCAGACTTGGAACTAACAGACAGAGCGCTTTTTGAATTTCCATGCTGCGCCGTTTCTCAGCTAACACTCAAGCGGCTCCCCTATTAATGTCACAATAAAAAATTTCCTGATCGATCAGCTCCAAAATTTCATAAATTTGCGAGGGCCGGTGAGGGGTTGATTCAGATTGGCCGTTTATCTTAGCAAGATTGGAAAGGTATTTTTGATTAATTTACCGTTGAGCCAATCTGATGTTGCGGCTGATTGGACACAGATTTTCAGCCGCCCCCCTAGTTCAATGCATTGGAGCATCTTCAATGAAACACTCACTCAGCTTGCTTATTCATGCATTCCTTTCCCGAGGAAATTGGCCATGCGACGTATAAGGTCTAGTTTAGGGTTTAATCTTCCAAAACTGCCCCCGTATAAGTATTAGAAAATAAGGGAGTACCTGCCCGGAGCCTACGGACCTCCTCATGGAAGGCGCCCCTGAGCCGCAGTGATATTGATAATTCGTGACTCTGTCGTTGATTGAAGCGCAGCAGAATGGCAATAATGCAAACTCGGTACATGGTTGCACCGGTTTCAGGCGAAGAGAATGTTTGAGTCTAATATTTGCGAGTCTCATGCCCGTTCCCCTTCGAAAACTCAGCTTGAAATCTTGTTAATTACGAGAAGCCCCCCCAAAAGTGTAGATACTAAATCACGGCAATTTTGCCCATATTAAACTGAGGCGGCAATCTTAAAGTGCTTGTGTTGCTCAACTGTGGCAATTTACTTTAGCTCATGTCAAAACACAACCCTTTTTGAACAAGACTGTAAAGAAATCGGTTCACTTTTTCACTTGCCATTGGCGGCATTTGCGAGAAAACACTTACTCACCTTGATTTACATGCCGCGTCTTTTTGGCCAGGAACTTGAGGATTGGATTAGCGAATATCTTTAGCGGTTCAATTTCTTCCGAATCTAAAAAGACCTTTGAGATAGCGCGAGTCATGCAAACTTTGAGATACGCGGAGTATGCCAGGATCACTCGGACCCAATTCCTTGAACTGACCGTCATGAACGCCGAGCCTGATAATTCCTGAGTATTAATACAAACGAAAAGAAGGCCGCGAATATGAACTTGGTTGCAAGTGGACTCCAATATTTGGACACTCAAATTAGGAGAGCAATTGCGAAAATGTACGCGGGAGAGATGCTGAAGCATTGTGCAGATTAATTCAGCCGAGCAGATGTTGTTGGTAAAAATTATCAAGTATGCCGCACACGCTGAGCATTATTAAAGCCCCAAAGCCCCAATTATAACGCTTTCATTTCACATTAGGCGATGCTCAAAATTTATGCTGTCGGTGTGCTAATTGCTTCTTGCAGTCTAGAATTAGCCTTTTACGCGAAAATGTTTGTCTTTCTGAGCCAGTCAAGTATATTGTCCCGAATGTAATGCAAAACCATGAAATACAAGCCTGGAATAAATAAATATGCCGTATAACAATGGAGATTAATGTACCTGTAGATTCTGTTTTTCATTTTATTTTTGGCCGTCAGTTTACTTGAATGCTCTTTCAACGCCGCTTTTAGCCCCGCCATCCAGTATGGAGCTGGAGCTGACCTTTATACGTACGATAATTCGTCACAATCAAC
>LJIJ01002525.1:0-26134 GCA_001718145.1 Orchesella cincta
GATATTTCTATATTGTCATGAATTTTTAGTGTAGAATCGAGTAATAGAGTCAATAACGTTGCCCAGCACTGCAGCCAGCCAATAAGCCAAACCAACATTAAATTGATTTATGTTTCTCAGTCTGTAGTGTTTTAAAAGTATAAAAGCTGACGCCGCATTCCAGAAAATGATCAAACAATAGTTAAGCTTAACTTTCATTCGTTTCTTTTGGTGGGGATGAAATGTTCGTGTTTTCAGTTTAAAATTTATCGCGAAAACAACCAAAGCAGTTTCCATACGGTTTGCCTAGCTAACTAGTAAACTTAGTCGTTTGCTAAACATTTTTAATTGTAAACGCGACACAAGTTCATCTTGTTTATGTCAGAGTGAATTCTAACGGATTTCTGCGTTATTCGTTCAAACTCTAAAACAAAACTGACATTTGGTTGTAAAACCCTGCAAAACGTCTCATTTAAAACTACATAAATAAATCTAAGATATGAAGATGAGGGAGAACCCTAGATGGCGTATAAATTGTTAAGAATCAAAATGTAAACAGCCGAGAAACTGATTTTACTTTTCTAAGTACTTTTAAGTATTTGTTTTAGTTTAGTTATCCTTGTAAATGTTCTTGTCCTTCCATTTTAACGAAGGTTAGTTAACTGATTATTTTGTCAATTAAATCTAATACAATGTTTTCGCTAATTGGCGGTTGCTAATAACTGACTACTTCACAAGTATATTCTTGAGACTATATTTTTACGTTTCGACGTTGGTCTTTTAATCTTCCGCGATTTAAAGTATTTTATTTTATTATTTAAAATTGACTATATTACGAAACCTCTGAGTAGAACAGGTATGAAAAGGTAAGAAAAGGTAACGAGTCTGGAACAAATATATTTCTACCACACCCTTCGGAATTTAGCTTAATGGAGACGTCAGTAAGCTGCATATAGTGAGCACCTTTCGATAATTAATATGCGCTCGAGACTAGCACGACAAAAAGTAACAAAAATACTGCCCAAACGAATGGGATTTTCTTCGAAAAATGCGATTGAGGCATGAAATGGTGGTACTTCTGACCGACCAAAAAGTTCGTTTTTAAATTGCAAGAAGTACTGTGCTTTCTTTGCCGATTTAAGAAGTCTCAACGCAAAAAGCAGAACATGCTCAGATGTTTCCATAACCAAGATTTGCTGAATTGTAGCCGTCCTTGAACAAAGTCTGAAACGATGGAAATTCCAGAGGTGAATGGAATCTGCAGAAAGACTACTTTGATAGATATAAGACAAGAAGGAATCCGCTTGCAATATAAAGAAAATGCAGTTTCGCTTGTGATTGCAGAGAAGCGGCATTAAAAAAACGTCCAAATAAAATCGAGTCCTTTTAGAATGCTCTTGAAAAATTAACCCATAAATTAAACTTAATCCTATCAGACAGCCCCATGAACTTAAATCTATGTAGAGGTCACGGCTAAAAAAAACCGTTTCTGGTTTTCGCTATCCACACAAGCCATCAAACGTAGTTGGAATCTTTCCAAAATTTGCAAATATCGCGAGTGCTAACATAAACGTTGGGAATAATTTGAAGAAGTCCTTCCCGTAGCAGATTTGAAGGATCCAATTTTTGTAGCTTTTTTCTTCAAGGACCGAATTATCAAAAGTCATCGTGAAATTAAAACGCTTTTGAATAGAAGCTATTATTCACAGATCTGGAACTGTGCAGTTGACGTGTTCTCCGTATAAATTCGATCGCACGCGGTGACTGGCGTAGTTTTTTAAGCAATTTTACTAGGCATCGGATACGTAGAATAACGAGTCTGGAACAAATATTTTTCTACCATACCCTTCGGAATTTAGCTTAATGGAGACGTCAAAAAGATGCGATACATTGGAGCTACTTTCGATAATTAATATGCGCTCGAGACTAGCAGGACAAAAGTAACAAAATATTCCAAAACGAATGGGATTTTTTGCGAAAAATGCGATTGAGGCATGAAATAATGCTCCTTCAGACTCAAAAAGTTCGTTTTTAAATCCAAGAACTACTGGGCTTTCTTCGCCGATTGAAGACGTCTCAACCAAAAACAGGACATGCTCTGATGTTCCATAACCAGATTGCTGAATGGCGATGCGAGTTTCATTAAATGTTTGAGCGTATAGCAAGAAAATCACACAGAAACTTGTGAGCTTAAACGTGAATCGAAAGTAGCCAATATTAGAATTTAAACTTATATCTTCCTCGTTAAAATCATCGTAAAAATTATCACTACCGTTGGACCATAACACAAAATTGAAGTTTTGAATATCGTGAATTGTGTGACTCATGGTTGAAGATTGCCCCAACAATTTTGAGATTGCGGTGTCTGGGTTTCTTTCGTTGACTGTTGAGCCATGTACAGTGTTTAATAAGCAGTTGGGAATGTTTTGTGTAATTTTTGCATTCGCATTCTGATAAAATTTTGGGATAAATATTAAAACTAATAGTAGAAAATGGAAAACCATGTTTAATCCTTTAATAAGTCTCTTCAATAATGGCCTTTACTAAAGCACCAGAATGAGTTTCAAGAACGGAAAATGATGATATGAACAGTGAAAATGGTTACGTAGTGGAAAATTTAAAAAACTAGCAATTGGTTTCGTCGACAATTTGTGAAATTAAAGTCTGCAATCAATTTTTTGGTAGACAATAAATACTTGCATGAATATCCGTGGCTGAGTTAATGATGAGAAAGTTTTCTAAAATACTGAGCTTTACCATTAGGTGACTAGAAATTGTTAAAAAGCTGAGCCTCATTTACGATTTTATCATATTCCAGAAGCTTTCTGTATTAGAGTTAGCATTTGGCTGAAATATATACCTAAAATAAACACCGTTTACAGACCTGATAACGTAATTTGATTTAATAACACAAATGTTGAGAACTAGGCATTCTCAAATTGGCACCTCCAAATTGTGTGTATTATTTTTGTGCAATTACAGAAAATGAATGTGACTGCTGTGATTGTTTGTGTCTTGCATTCCGAAACCATTTAAATGTTTGTTCCTAAAGGAGCCTATTCATTAGTTATTATCCGTATTTATCTGAAATACAATAAAATTATTATTCAATGATACAGTGAAACACCCTGACAGGAATACACACAAACTCATGTACATGGGATTGTTTTCTGCCAAGAATGTTTAAGCTATGAACACACTACAAAGTTGAGAAAATTTGAACAAACTGTTTGTTCACGATTTCCGCTATTGACGCAAGGAAACAAATTACGATAGCAGAAATTGTAGCCAAAATTATTTCAATAGCTGTTGAAAAATTCCCAAGAAGATTTGAACCACATTTGTTATTAAGTTGGTAGCCAAAATTTAAAGGGATGCAAGGTTGAAACAGGGTGAATAAAATTAATGAAATGGCACCAAAATGGACCGCAGGTTGCTCCAATCAGATTAGCTCTCACAAGCATCCTGGACAAATTTCCCTCGATGGACGCTTTAACGGATTTTAAATAATAACGGTGGCTATTCTCAAAATTTAGCATTCGATTTGTCACTGTGACAACGACTTTAAACTTCCCATAAAATGTAATAATGATGAGTAGAACAATCCAAAACGAACCTGAAAGAAGCCACTCAAAGCCATCATCCATGTTGTAACTCGGTAGCAAAAAGTGTTTGGATGCTGACAACAATGGTGTACATTACGGTAATTAAACAGAGAAACTTAAAACGGAATGTTTTCACCTCTCATTGAATTCTAGCTGTCGATCAATTCTGTTGTACACTATGGGGCAAACCTCAATAAAATTTGTCAAGGAAACGTGAAAAATAAAGAGATAAAGATTTCTCGTTTGAACAACATGATAAAATACGTTTACTCAGCGTGGTGGTTGAGTTTTTACAAGATGCTGTTGAGACCCCCAGGAAATCAGTTACTGCCAGTCTGGCAAAGGCATTCAAAGGACTCTTGAAAGGCGAATCATTAAAAGTTACCTTGCGAGCATGATTGATTGTAATAAAAAAGAAAAATGCCCATTTCTATTTGTAAATAATTTACGTGTTGACGCAAAAGATAGCTTGGAACTACCTAAGTATTATGGGGTGGCGACCTCTTTATGAGTACCGTTTTTCTGTGTGTCCTTTCGTCACTGCAGGGCCTACCCCTCGCTGTCGCATGAATTACAGGCCGTACCACGACGCGAAGGGAAATATACTCATTGATTTTCAATGAAATCCATATAAAATCCAAATTTAAGTAACATTTTTGCGTCAGATATAGCCGGTTAGAATTTAAAAGGTGTCTACTGAAAGAACATTGATGCTTGATTTGACTTTTTTCCTAGCAATTTTTGCAAATTTCTGAAAAAAAATCTCAAAATTTGGCTTTGTTAAGTCTTTATTTTTTCTTTCAAATTACCTTTATACTTAAAAATCGCACTTCCAAACATACGCAATGGAAAAGGCCGAACGTGCCAGGACATGCAACAGGCATTTCTTAAGTACGGATGGCCTCTGTTCGTCACTTATTTGAGGTATATTGAATGTTCAACTAATTCAATTGCGTCGTTCAAAATGATTCCAAACCTTTAAAACTAATTGTAAGTCTACATAGTTGGATGGGAGGGAACTTTTTTATTATTCGCATGTATTACCTAAAGTATCAAAATTTTATACGCAACACATTTCTATTCCATTTGGCTTGGTTGGGTGATTTATATGATATGCTACCTGACTTAATGAAAAGCTGAAATACAGAATCAATGAAGTACCACGTTGCAATCAACGTGACCCAGGTATTTTGGTGGACGAGGAACAATGATATTCTGGATTTCATTTTGACAAATTATGATAGAATAAAAATTGTAGGTCAAAAATATAAAAACAACACCCATGCAATAATCTTTCCTGATTGATTTTTAACCTGTTACTGATGACGATCAAATGAGAAGAAAACTGGTTTATGAACATCCCCCGCTGATCGTAAGTTGAATTATATGTAGGTCATTGTCGTATGTCAAGATTTCTTTTGTTTTAAAGAAAATTCATGAACCTAATTAAATCCATCCATGAAGTTCAATCCTTTTACATTCCATAGCGGTATATATTAAATTATGTTTATATGAAGTAGTGTTAGACCTTTAGCGCTACCTTTCTTTCTCGTAAATATACATGCCCGAGTTAACTACAGGTACATTTAGTTGGTTCCATGTGGTACTTTTGAAGAAGCTGGCTTCGCTAAGCAAAAAAAAATTAGATGTTCCAAACTTCATTTACTGTATAGTTTACTATAATTTTTTTAACATTTAATATCTTACGTTTGACTTGATAGCATGGGCAGTAAAAATGTGAATATAAAAACAAATCTTTTAAAGATTGTTCAATAAAATATTTCAAGTGTACTTCTGGAAGTAGCATGTGGACTTGAAAAATGATAGCGCAGGTGATGGCTCCGCTACAATTAATAAAAGCACTGCAAACAAACTGCTTAGAGGCACCGGAACGTGTCATAGTTTAATGAAGTATACAGAAGCTGGATAAGTATGTTTAATTTGGAAATGAGTTAACTGATAACTATAAAAACATAATACTAAACGTCCCTTTTTTTTAAATCAAAGAAGCTGACTTTTAAAAATGAACTAACGTCAACATTCGAAAACGAATATGGACAGAAATCGAATCTTTCCAAATGCAAATTTATGGAGGCCTTTTCACGAGTTTTTGTGAATGCTTAGAACTTTCGTCGAATTTGTGTGTAGGTCTCAGTTCTTATTAGATTAGGAAAAATTGCATTTATATATTTTTTAGAGTCAGTTTAATACAGATTAACATAAAACTGTTGTTGATTTTAAACCAATCAACAATTTTTTATCAAATGAATGCAGGGGCTTGGTATTGTAGGGAAATATATGTGGTTTGACAAGCGTAGGTGTTGAAAAATTACTCCTAACCCCGACGTTGTCGGGTGGTAGTTTTTTGCCAAATGCGAGCCATGAAGTCTTTATTCGCATGCCTTTCAAAAGGAGAAGGGATTTTTCGGTGCTGGGTCATTACATGAGTCATTATGTTAGCTTCCTGTATTAATGATATGGTTTGGAGAAAAACAATTACTCTTCACAAATATTGTTCCATGCCGTCCCTGTAAAAAGTTCTGAAAACTTGTGAATTTTGTAAATGGCTACTCTATGTTAACGCTTTAGCAATTGCAAGAACTATAGCGGACATTGGTGTTATATTCCTCATAGCTGACAGTATAAAAGGAAAGATAGTACACTCGCTTTGGCTTTAGGTCTTACTTTATGTACAAACTTAAATGATGATGAGTTTTGGCCAACACAAAATTGTTTTCTTATTAAGGTAGTGACTACCTCGTGGAAGCACAGCTAAAAGTTTCAGTTGTATTCAGCAGCTAATATATTATTAAAAGTAATTAAATAAACTTGTTTTCTGATAATGCCGTGTTTAGTTGACTTTGCAGTTTTATTGTAAATCTGAAAAGTGCAAGCAGACTCTGAAGAAAGTTACGTTGATCAGCATTAAAATCATATAAGATCATTATCACGAGTTAGAATCGCCTGATAGATAGTGATCGGCTGATAGCGTTAGCATTTTATCTTTTTAAATTATCACTTACAACTAGAAGCTTTTTATTTTAATTTGATAACTAATACATTGCAAAAAAGTTATTTGTTGTGGTTTTTCTGCCTACAAGTAGTATTTGGCAAATACAGAGATGTTCAAATACTAGTATAGTTACAGAAAGGCTGCATTTGTGAAATTGAGTCAAGACAGATACTGTAGGTGGGGTGAAGTGAGAATCACGCTATTTCTTTTCACGCTATTTCTTTTCAAGCTATGCAAGCCTATTTGGGCATTTTTATGATGATGATGATAATTATGATGATCCATCGTTAACATAAGAATTATTACTAATCTCAAACATAATGTTTTTTATTGTTTGTATTTAACGGAATGTGACTTATTTATTGGCAAAAATATGAAATATTGTGAGCTAGCTGGAATGCTATTTGACTGTGATTTGTATATTAACCTTGCAAAATATTTACAACTTAATTAAAATTAGTGATGTATTTCGTAGTGCAAATCAAGTTAGAAATCGGGTTGAAAGGAATTAGTGCTCAAAATAGATTAGGAAGGATTTCCATTTACTTAACTCTTTAAAACCATTATATGAAAAATGACATGTTGGAACATGACCGCAGATTATTTATCAACAACTCAAACCTTTTTCGGCCTTTACCATTACGTAGCAGAGAATGATTCGTCTATCTGATTTGTATTGATCTAAGATTATTTACATGAATAATAGCAACAGTTTCATAACAAACGTTTCGTCTGTGTTGAAATAATTTTTTATGAGTTTCCATCAATATGCATTTCCACTTCATTTTGAGAGCAGATTGCAAAGTGTTGTTATGAATGCTAGAGCTGTTAAATGTCATGATTCATGAGGAAGACGTGGATAGAAAAATCACTAAACAACTGTGCTTGATTAGTTTGCATCGTTAAAAGATGGCTTCCGCTTTCCTTCTCGGTCTCAATTTTCGTTTTCTATAGAGCTGATGGGTTGAGAAAGGTATCAATAACAGAAAATAGTTCAACCCAGTAATGCCTATTAGGACATTGATTTAACGTTATTACTTACTGTGTTCGTTTTGTTCGTCGTTATATGAGGAACGGACATTGCGGCTTCACCAAATGAAAAATGGCAACAACTTTTCTACAAAAAAAAAAATAAAATTCTTTTATGTTTCTTATAAATTAAAAGCATAAAAGTTCAAATTGTTAAAGAAATGATCGTAGCCGATTGTTTCAAAGGTTATCGCATAAATTGCGTACTTGCTTATCTTATCATTGAGGCACACCAAAAGAACCGTGAACAAAATAACTAATGAAAAGAGCTTCTAAAGACAAAAACTTTGAATTTCCAAATTTTGGTTCTTTCTGCGTTATGGAAAAGGACAATAATTTGGATCTCAAATAACATTTGCAAACGCTTGTTTATATATCTGAACTACTAATCTGTGTTAAACTAAATATTGGCATTCGGATGAGGTAGGTTGAAGCATATTACGGAAATGAGATAAGGGGTTTCCACAAACGCAGTCATGGTAATTTCTTTGCGGTTTTTGCACAAATTGGCCAAAATTTATGTGAAGATTTTGGAGCACAGTTTTTGAGATATAACTTTTTTGCCGCGACTAGAAGTAACATTTTCTTTTGTGCTTTAGCATTATTAAGCTATTATACATTGAAATCATTCATAAAAACACTATACTATGGGGTCCAATTAGGAGATTTTTAATTTAGAAAATTTTTTTCATTGAATATATTGCAATGGCTTTAAAGTTTTCATCTCATCGACTTCTGAAATTAAGCCGTCTTAACTCAGCTTCTTATTTTTCTTTTTCAAAACCAAGTAATGTGATGGGTTATGGGAAATATGGTATTTTCCATCACTTTAAGTTTGCACAAGGGTGGCACAAACCTTTTGTCGCTTTGGAAGCAATTTTGATGATTTTGTGAGCTTTTCTTAACAATTTGAAACTATTTGTAAATTTCGGAACATTTTTTTAAATTTTGTGAGCGATTTTTTCCGACAATTTTAAAGCAATTTAGCACTACTGTGCCACAATTTAGCTAGAGATTTAGTATATTTTGCAGCGAATAAGTACTTTAGTGCGACAAGTCACACCAAAACAACTTTTATTCGCCTTTTTGATTAAAACAGATTCCACAGAACACCCGCTAAGCTCCAGAATCTCAGAATAAGTATTCTGAGATTCTGGAGCTCAGTATTTGCATAAGTTCCACTCTATACATCTGGTTTATGTGGCATGCTATCTTAGTGGCTTCACGTGCAGCGGGATGAAGAGGCCAGGAACTACAAAATAATTAGCCGAGTATGATAGTTGTGATGATGAAAGCCTAAAATCGGAGAAGAACCACCAACAAACTTGGTTGGGGTTGTAGCTCCGCCCTTTCTTCTCCAACTTTCCACATACATTAGGTTAAGGTGACTTACATAGTGTACCTAAAAGTAGTATATAGTATTGGGAAATAAAGAATCTGGGAACAGTTTGACCAGCACCAGGAAGGAGAGAAAATCAACTTGTTGTGCTCTTATAAAGTTAGAGAACCTCTACCATAGTCTACCCAGAGCGTGACACATATAACTTCTAGTTTTTATATATTTTGTACTAGGTAAACTAGAAACAACATAATTTTATCAGTAATAATCCGTCAAATATTCAGTTTAACTTCATGATTATGAGTCACAAGAACCTCTCATTATTTGGTTTGTGTGTCAGTGAATATTCAAAACTATATTAAATTATATAAAATACGTTTTCGTTTACTTAGGAAAGAATGGAAGGGCTGAACAAAGAAGGTGACGACGGAATGGCAGACCAAACAGACATGGAAGTGATGAAGCTGACTTCCAGAATTCATTATGATTCATTTCATTATGATTCGTCTCCCAGTCAATCCCCGATACTTGCAACTCCATCCCCAATTTCATCACCAAGTCTTTCACCAATCACTGCAACACCTTCGCCAAGTTCATCGCCAAGTCTTTCCCCAATTACTGCAACACCTTCGCCACCAACTTCTCCAACAACTTCTTTAGGTAGGCTCGTTTTAAGCCTCAAGATATCTCAAAGGCTTTTATTTATTTAAATTTTTGGTTGAGGTGAATACGGTTTTAATGCATTCTATTTACAGGGACGCGGCTAAAACTTGTTGCCAAAAGACGACTTACCGATGCAAAGAAAATGTAAGTTTTCTGCTCCACATCCGTTGATTTTTAGCTCTAATTGTCTTAATTTTTTGCATGCATGTGTGTTCTATTCTAGTTGAAAACACAGTTCTTAGTGGCAGCTGTAATTTACAGTTGAGTTCAAGCTAAAATTTGAAGCGTTATGTGGAATTGAAGCATTCTACTGTTCATCAAAATATATAAAAAATTTCGCCGATGCCATGTAATAATCATGGTGGTTTCTTTGATTGTATTTGCATGAAAGTTCAACCCATAAAATCATATTAAGAATACCATTTGTACGAATGTAGGGTCCTCAACCTTATGATTTTGCATACGTTTTGTTTGTACATTAACAAATATTTCATTTAAATTGGTTTAGCTTATTAAGTTTTTTGTCAAAGTATATGTAAAAAGAATGATTGTCTGTTGCCTGTGTCTAAAACACTTTTTGATTAAAGAAATGTTTTTAAATATATTAAGCACCAATTGAATACTATTTATTACTACGCAAGCACACTAATAAATATTGTTTAACTGCACCCCATCGAACATAGTAAACTTAACTTTCAATTTCTAATTACTTTAAAGCAGCGTATATTAATCCATTATAATTTTAACAACACATAAAGAAATAATATGTAAAGGCAGTGACGAAAAAAGTTGCAATACATTCTTTAAAATATCTTGAGTAATCAGCAGATAATTAATTATTAGGTGAAGCTCCACTTTGAGGATCTTCCATCTGGAGACTCTACTCTCTCTGTATTGCTTCTCCACACATTGCCCTAGCCATTTTAAATTTTAACTGTTTAAAGTTCAGTTTCCAGAAAGGGATGATAACGCTGCTCAGATTTGCATGGACTAAAAGCTAGAAAAGCTTTGTTCCCAGTTCATTTCCAGGGCCTTTAATGATGATGTTACGTCATGTTACGTTGGCTTTAGCTATCTCCTCAATGCATTTTCTCTCCTTCTCCGATTGCCCATGCTCAACACATGCATCATCAACATCATCATCATTGAGACTCCCCTACCTACCTCTATCTCCTTCTTTCCATTCCATCCACACTCTTCTCCGGTCTACCTTTTCCTACTCCTCCAAAATAATATTTAACTTTGTCAAAACCTCCTCAACTTTCTTCAGGATGGCCCTCAACAAATTGGCAATTGACGCTTTGGACCTGACTGGGAAATCAGTGCTGATTCGGTAAGTTAAAAGGTGTTAAACTGAAAAGCTCGGCTGCCTTTCAATTTTTTTATTTATATTATTTTTCAGGGTGGATTTCAATGTGCCCATTAAAGATGGAAAGATCACGAATAACCAGCGCATCACCGCCGCCCTGGACACGATCAACCACGCTTTGAAATCGGGAAAGAAGGTCATCCTCATGTCACATTTGGGTCGGCCGGATGGATTCCCTAACCAGAAATATACCCTGAAGCCGGTTGCGGAGGAACTGAAATCACTGCTGAATAGAGAGGTTCTCTTCCTTGATGATTGTGTGGGAGAGAAGGTCGAGAAAGCTGTTGGAGATGCTCCTGATGGGAGCCTCATCCTCCTCGAGAATCTGCGATTCCATCTCGCCGAAGAAGGAAAAGGAGTTGACTCCAACGGAGCGAAAGTTAAGGCGGATCCGGCTGCCCTGTGAAGGCTTTAGAGAGAGCCTCCGGAAACTGGGCGATGTGTACGTCAATGACGCCTTTGGAACCGCTCACAGGGCCCACAGTTCCATGCTCGGGGAAGGGTTTGATAAGAGAGCATCTGGATTTTTGCTGAAAAAGGAGCTGGCATATTTTGCCAAGGCGCTGGACAACCCGGAGAGACCTTTCCTGGCTATTTTGGGAGGTGCCAAGGTCGCAGATAAGATTCAGCTTATTGAGAACCTCCTGGATAAGGTGGATGAGATGATTATTGGAGGAGGGATGGCGTTCACGTTCCTCAAGACGATGAATAATATGAATGTAAGGAAATATAAGGTGTTTTTGGTGTTAAAGTGCATTTAAATGAGATTTTTGATGGATTTTTGGTGTTTTTATTGCAGATTGGATCCTCCCTTTATGATGAGGAAGGGGCGAAGATTATCAACAACATTTTGGAGAAGGCGGAGAAGAACAAGGTGAAGATTCACCTCCCCGTTGATGTCGTCACTGCTGACAAGTTTGCGGAGGATGCGAAGGTGATTTACAAAGTTAAAAACGTGATGGTACTCTCGAACAGCAGCTGATTTGGGGTTTTATGGTGATTTTTATAGGTTGGGAGCGCTGACGTCGCCAGTGGCATTCCAGATGGGTGGATGGGACTCGACGTCGGACCTGAAACGGTGAAGAACTACTTGGAGCCGGTGAAAAGAGCAAAGGTTATCGTGTGGAATGGGTGAGTGTTCGAAAACTACTCCAAAGCTACTTAAAATCAGTAAAATACTGATAATTAATATGATTCTTGTTTGGATTTCAGTCCAATGGGCGTCTTCGAGTTCCCCAACTTTGCCAACGGCACCAAATCCTTGATGGATGAGATTGTCGCCGTCACAAAGACCGGAGCAGTTACCATCATCGGTGGAGGAGATACTGCCACCTGCGCTGCCCAAATGGAAGACAGAGGAGCTTGTCAGCCACGTCAGCACTGGAGGAGGTGCCAGTCTCGAACTTTTGGAGGGCAAGGTTCTCCCCGGAGTTGCTGCTCTTTCTGATGCTTAAATATCATCCATCGGGAAAAACTAAAATATATCTTTATAATTAGAACTGATCTAAAATGTAGGTGATTTAAGTAGCTGTGGTGGTGACAGACTGATAGGATGATGATGAGGGTGAATATTTAGCTAATAGTCAAGTTTATGAGTGTATATGAGTTAAAAACCAAATTAAAAACTATTCTATTCAGAATTGTCAATGAAAATGACCAGTCAAGATAATAAAGTTGTGAATGAACTAGTTTCTCATGAAAAATTGCTGATTTTCTTGATTTAAAAATTTAATTAAAAATAATTTTTAAATTAACTGCAGAACACGCAAATTGATCATTATTATAAAAAAATTGGAAGAAAAAAAGCAAAAAGTTAGGCGGGCTCAACCGGGATTTGAACCCGGGACCTCTCGCACCCAAAGCGAGAATCATACCCCTAGACCATTGAGCCTACGATAAAGAGAGAGGTAAAGAAACTTGTACTGATTTCACGACGGCAACACTCGCTCAATGTAAAATATATTGGTCTGGTCTGCTGCTCCCGTTGCTTGACCTTCTTTTTCAGAGAATCAAATGCACTTGCCATGTAAATGCACGCAAACCTACTAAGCCAGGCATTTCGCCATAAACCCGTGATGATTAGCAATGGTTGATAAGCCGAAAAATCTCCATTTTCATTGAAATATTCCTTTTATTTCATCCTGTTTTGTTCTCAGTCAGTATAAATTATTAGGTTTATAACATTTTACAAAACAATTTAACTCAGTATATAGGTTATCTGTCACTGATAAGCCTAAGCTTCTATTCTACTAACAATCAAATAAATAATATATGTATATAATTAATTATACATAATTTAACAGATTACATCTACCTTAAGTCTAAATCAAGGTAATTGTTTTATAATTCAAAAATAGGATGTTCATCACAGTTTATTTTTCCAGGTAAAAATATTCCCTATTCTGTTGTCTTATTCGTATTAGTCTTGTAATACAAAAATATTTATGGTTTTTGTGTAATTAACTTAATTGCACATGAATAATAATAATTAACGCTTAGTTTATTATCACATGAGCGACAGCGACCTTTAAATTCCACCCTGCATAATTGTTTCTAAAGGAAATCCCGAATCTGCTCCATCTGAAAGGTGGCGAAGTTGTTGAGCTTGTCCCCGTCATTGGTCACTTTGCTGAGGGCGACGTAGCCTTCCACAAACTCTTTAATTTTCTGGGTTAGTCCTTCCCCGTTCAGCTGATCTTCTTCAGAGCCACCTGAGGTGGAACCGCTTCCACCTGAGGAGGTGAGTGAGGTGGTGACCCCATCATTCCCATCCAAATTGAAACTCCTCACTTGTCCTGATCCATACAACTCGATGATCTTCATGAAGCTGACGTATTCATACTCAAAACTGACTGGGTTTCCGGGTTTTGCAAGGATCTGGCAGAAATAGTACGGATTGAACCTCTGATTTTCAGTTATATACACTCCATTGCAGTAAAAACAAGGGGAGAACTTGACAGGGCAACTGTCTCTGACTTTGGGTTCATTTTTCAGACTTAGCTTCACCTCCAGCGGGGGTCTCTTCACAGGGGAGACTTGAGGACCACCCTCAGTTGAGCTGGATGAGTCGGTGGAGAGCCTCCTTCTCTGCTGACCTCTTAACCTTGATAAATCCACTTCTCCCAAAGCCAACCTCGCTTCTGACTGCTCGTTATCCGCATCTCCGAGGTGAAAACTGACTCTCCCTTCGCATCCTTCATCATGACTGCTGCCTAGTTCGCTACTCTCCTCCTCGGAAACAATACTCCACTTCCTTCCTCTTGACATTGAGCTCGTGGACACCGTTTGGAATCTTGAAATACTGCTCGAATCTGTGGTATTTGTTCCCAATTCTATTCCCGAGTCGACGCCGTCGAGCTCCAAGCTTGAGCCGCCAGATTGGGACACGACATCCGTCCCTGTTTCTACTTGTTGCTCTCGCTCCCGTTGGTAGTCGTCTGAGAGGAGACCGCATTTGCAGATGGAAGTCTTCAAAAACATCTTGAAAAAGTAGAGGAGAGCTTTGACTTCCGTCCACTTTTTCAGGTTGAGCACAACATTAACAGGGATTTTAGACGAGGATGAATTATCCATGTTGAGAAGGAGTAGTTCTAAGAATTTGCAGACGAGCTTGACATTCACCATGTCCCCCAGTGGCGGCTTAACAAGCGACAAGTTGACGACGTGAGGGTTTGAGAGGAAATCACGTAAATCTCGGCTGAGAGAGGTGCTCACGTTCTTGAGGCTGGTGACGAAATGGGAGGAGTTGTGGTAGGAAGTCTTTGTGATGGAGGAGAGCGGACTCAGCATGAGTTTCTCGACGAGCGGAGATAAATTCAGGAATGGGATGGTTGTTGAGCAAGTTTCCGTTTGGGACAGGATCCAAACGAGAGCTAGGTTTGTTTTATAGCTGTCAATTCTCCCAGGAAGGGAGCGCGTTTGGGGAAAGGAGGAAGGGGACGAGCTGCTGCTGCCACCGCCGCGAGAAGAAGATGAAGAAGATCGCTGCTGGAATAACGGGAGAGAAAACGTTTTTCCAGAGGATGAAGCTGATTCGTAGCCTGAAGAATGATCTGAATAATCTGAGGCAGATGAAGGACCTGAATGGAAAAAAAATATTGTTGTTTTTTGGAGTTTTAAGGAAAACTACAGTTATTTTGAATATGAATAGTTCTTACGGTCTTGTTTCCCAATTTTGGCAGTTGATGACCCCAACTCGAATATTTTAGACCAGATATACAGCGTTTTAGTTGTTTTCTCTTCAGTCTCCACCTTCCACTTGCAGAAGCGCTTATCCATCGCCGGACTGGAGGCGGAGGCAAGCGGCACACAACCAAAGACATACTCTCCCAGCTCCTTCAACAGTTTGGGGTCTGAGGGTTGCAAATATCTGTAGTCAGACGAGACGTGGTCACTATCAAAGAGAATTTTTCTGCCGCGACGGTCACAATCCCTATAAACTATCAGTCTACTGCTCACATCTTGAGCTGGGAACCTGCAAAGTCATAAAAACCTTTAAAAAACTCCCCAAAAGCTTCAAAAACACCTAAAAATCACTTTAAACTCACGTTAAATTGGAAGACAAATGGTCGTGATGAACCGGAAGCCCGTAATGACAGCGACTAGACGAGCTACAGCAGTGGTCAAGGCCCGGTTCCACATCCGAGGTGGGCTCGATGAGGGAGCCCTCACTTATAATATTCTTGAGCTGGGAGAGGAACCTCGAGAACGCATTTCCAGTGCGGGTCGGAGTACCACCACCTCCTTCAGGAGTATTCCGTCCCGAGCTGCTTTGTTGATTTGGAGGTTGATTTCTCCTCGGAGTAGAGTTACTCGAAGAGGAGGAGGATCCCCTTGAAGGGCTCTCCATTTCGGGCAAGTTGAAAAAGGGTCAAAGGAGAAGGTAAAAGGGTTGTGCACAAAAACACCTTGTTCTGAACACATTCACTCACAATATTTGCAACTACTAGTTAATTAATCAATCTTCATTAAATGTAATTCGACCAGTTTTTAATTGTTGAAGAACACAACCAGTTTCTAAATGTTTCCATTATTAGTTTGCTGGCTCTGCAGACATCCATGGTTTGGAATGACAAATGAAAACTCTTTTGGGCAAACTAATTGCAGGTGATCATGAGATCATCATGCTAATCAATTACTATCATGTGCTCTGTTTTTCCTTGTAGCGAAGCCCAATTCATCGTAGTTGAGGATGACGTATGTTGGTTGCTGATTCTCCGTGATAACCAAAAGCAGAATCCTGATGAGTCTTGTGACTCCCCTGTAGCAGCTCGCAGCCAACAGATAATTATGATGAATGAAACTCGTCTATGAATGAAAAAGGGGATGAGTTGCCAAGAATTTCTAGTAAATTTTGAGTTGACGTCATTCATTCTAAAAGAGAATTTGAAAGTTTACCGTTTAAACTTCGGATTCCAAGTCCAAGTCCAACCTGTTTCCAAAGGTGAAGATCATCCTGATCACGAGTTCCTGGAGAGCTGGCTTTCATCGACCTGGACACATGATCTTGATTCACGTCATCAGCAGCTGCTCTGGAACATGATAGTTTTAACGAAAAGTTGATAAAAAATAAAAAACTTTTTTTGGCTGGAGTTGAGCTGGCTCTTGTGTATTATAGTAGTTTTGTGTACATTTCTTTACATGAGGAATACAGTAAAAAGGCAATGCACCCGAGATCAGGGCATCATCATGTGAGTCAAGCTTGTTGATTATGTCTCGTGACTTCGAGCCGGAGTATATCCTGTCCATGATGGTAGAGATATAAGCCGTGTAAATACATTGCTCACAAAAAAAATTCACATGACTCTCATCTCTTGTGTATTGTGGACGTGAGCGTGTGAAAAACAGCTCCGTTTCATTGACATTGGATTAGCTTTGCGGAGATAAGGTCCTCAAACAAGTCTAGTTATTTCCCCAATATAGTACAAGCACAGGCAGCGTGGCCGAGCGGTTAAGGCGAATGCTTTAGGCGCATTTCCGAAAGGGCGTGGGTTCGAATCCCACCGCTGTCAATATTTAATTTTTGCACGATTTTTTGACCTTTTTTGCATGAAAAACGGATGCTATTCCGTTCTTGTGTGAGTTTAAATGCGAATAATTTTTATTTTAGGAGTTTTTGAGTGATAATTTATTTATTTTTTGTATTTAAAATAGGTTTATTTTGAGATTCTGTATTATTTCCAAGTTGAAAAGCACTTGTGTGGGAGAAATAGGATGATTGATAAAGAATAAGTTATTAAAATGTAAATATAAAGCGGTTGAAGATGATATTGATGATTGACTTGACTATTTTGTAATAATAACAAATTCACTAAAATTAACATACAAAACTAGAAACTCTTTTCGACCAAAAACATAAATTAAACTCAGTTTTTACAGAGAACAGAACACCAATATAATAAATACAATAATTATTATTTTATCCAAATCCTGATAACATTATTACCCTCCACAATTAACTTAAATGACAAAACCAAAATTAAAAAAATGCATTAGAGAAGAAATCACTATGAATTATGTTAAAATGCAAAAAAAATAAAATCTGTAACCTTTCAATCTAACCTAGAAAATATTTTGGTATAAATTATTATAACTCATTTCGAATTTGAAATCACCAATTTTGTCATTTCATTTTCTACCCAAAGTATAAAAAAAGCATTCGCTATAAAAATAAATAAATTGTTCATTAAAATTAAAAACCTGTGACCGCTCCACCATTTCCATCCAAAATGTACCATTTTTGTAAAATCAATTATCTACATCTAAAGTTTACAATGCGAAAGTCAAAAGGAAGACGAGAAATAGAGAAGATTTAATAAGAAGAATTAAAAATTAGGTTGGTAGGTTGGTTTTTTTCTTGATGAAAACGATGTTAATTCTTTTCCCGAAGCTCATTATTTTTTTGGTTTTGGTTTAGCAGCCCTGCTCAACAATTTCACTCGTCGTCGAGGTCGTGCTAGTCGTCGAGGTCATGCTACCATCTTGTGAAATTTCCCTTTCATTTGCAGCCACAACGGTGGTTTTGAAAGGGTCTCCAATCACCAAATTTTGATTAGCACGATCTGCGGTTGAGGTGACCACCTCATCTTCATAATTTCTCCTCGGTAGCTGCCCAAAGCTGAGCCCACCATCGGTATTTCTCTCCCTGTGATTATCATTCGCTCCTTTAATGAAACAAAGCCTAATTTCCAAATCCCGCTGCCCATTAAATGTCCCTATTTGTGTTTCAACGTTGACCACTGTTGATGCTGGTAGGGCTCCAAATTTTAGATTTGCCCTGGGTCCTCCTCCTCCTCTTGCAACCAGTTCTGAACCAATTGCTCCAACTCCTCCACTATTAAACCCACTAAAACTGTGATGTCGATGCAAATTACTGTGGTTTCCTCCCACCTCATTTAAATTTGGGATTGTCACCAAATTATTATTCAAATCCGTGGCTCCTCCCCCAAAAGTAAGCATCCCCCCTCCATTATCCCTCCCGCTTCATCCCCCGCGAAAAACTGGTCCACCATCATGTTCAGCGTTGCTGCTCCTCCCGGTGTGATGGTGGAGAGCTCGTCCACTGCGCGTTTTGCCCTGAAATTCCTCCCCCATCCATTAAAATCCCTTGGTTATCGAGTCCAACTCCACCTCCAGGTTTCCAGTGATCATCCAAAAAGTAAAAGTGATCCAGATCCTTATTTCCATCCGCTGACGAAGTAGAACTCAGCGTTGAAGATGGAGGAGATGGTGTCGGCAAACTACCGGGGTAATCTGATTCAGGAGGTCCTGGAGAAGAATTTTCTGAAGAAGAAGAGCTCGAAATCCTCCCCGAATTTGAAGAAAGCTTCAACGGAGAAATATCCAAGCTTTTCGGGCTGGAAGAAGGTGACTGAATATTGTTCAAATGCTCATTACTCGAAGAGCTACTACTCGTTCCGCTGCAGCTTCCACCACTGCTGTTTTGTGAGTGATGATGATGATTATTACTCCCTCCAACCCCTCCTTTATTAGAATGGTGATGGTGGTGACTTCTGGAGTGCTTGAAAGACCTGCTAACTCCCCCTCCTCCCCCACTTTTATGATGAGAATTACCACCCGAAACTGATTGATAAGTAGTAGATCTTATCAAAGGAGAGCCGGTGTACAACCTCGTGTTCGAAAAGCCGCCGCCTCCACCTCCTCCTCCAAAATAAGCGTGAGGTGGGTTCCCATTTTGAGGTGGGGGAGGAAAATGAGGTGGTGGATGTTGCTGTGGGTGCGGAAAGTGGTGGGGATGATGAGGATGGTGGTGAGGGTGGGTGAGGTGGATGGTGATGTGGCAGTGCTCCTCCACCTGAGAAAAAAGGTGGTGGTTGTTGCTGAGCTTGGTGCTGTTGCTGCTGCTGAAGGTGATGATGGCTGCGAATGAGCTTGACTCCCGTATAGTACGAAACTCGCTGACTGTTCAGCTCTGCTGTCATTATCGGGTCACTCCCACATCAACAAGGTTGGGGGATGGGACGACCGCGGCTGGTTATCGTTCCACCCTCCAGAAAAGAAATGGGAAATAAAAAAACAACACTTTAAAAAACTTAGTGACCCACTTTTAAGCTATTTCGAAAGCATTTAATTTACAATTAAAAGAGAGTCGACTTAATAAGTAGGTTAGAAACGGAGCGTGACACACTTTGCCAGTTTCTTCCGGCACACACCAACTTTCAAAACAATCGAGAGCCAATGGTCACGACTAGATCAACTCTCTCTCTAATAAGCCTTCTTGTTTTAAGCATACCTTTTCAAAATAATGCTGGTTTTTTACTCCTTTCCCAGTCTCCAGCTTTACGGTCGGTGTTTCCTTCACCGAGGAAGGAAAATGACTCTCAAAATCACTAATAACTCACTCGCTCTTTAGCTGTCAGTCCAAAAAGTCCAAATTCACTTGATTCTCATTTTGCCCCAAAAAATCACACACAAAATCCACTCTAATCCCAATCCAGATAGTTGTAATCCTCTAAAATCCACATGATCCTTACTTTGAACTGATTAACTAATTAACTGAGCTCTGGTCGCTGAGCTATTCCTCATTTTAAAATTATAAATTCACTTCCTTTTCTCTCCACAAAAAGAAGGCACAGGAGCTTTGTATCAAATCAAGTAAACCTTTGCTCGATAATCATCCTGATTGTGGCTCAGCTCAGCTCAGCTTGGTGAAGACGACACTTCTCTAATAATCACAATCAGGCCAACGATCATCCCAAAAAAAGACAAAGAGTGTCGATTCCGTCCCTATAATCTGTCACACTAGTTGACACACACAAGAGAGGCTCTCAAACTCTACCCTCACGCTCTACAAGTTGCAACTGAAAAACAAGAGAGCGATGCTGCGCTCAAGTGCGATATGAAACTATTATGCACAAGAGTACGGAAATGATTAGAGAGCTGCAGCTCTCTATACATTGTTCATAAAAAGGAGAGCAAACAAACCAACGTTGGAGATTGAGACTAGGACAATGCTAATCTAAAATCTCTCTTTGCTTCAGCACTACAAGTCGCACGGATGTCTGTTCTGTCTACCCTGAGCGTAGTGAGTAAGCTTTAGCTCTGACAATGTGCGAATGAATGCAGTGGCTAAAAAGTGTGTTACTATTAAACACAGAGCTAGTATGCATCCCTGTCTCAAATTTGTTCTCCTTTTCACTAGAAAGCCAAAGAAGAAGTTGTAGGAAGAGCCTAACCAGCTGCTCAGGTTGCGGTTGACTGCATCTTTATCATCATAGTTTTGAGGCGTTTTGTAAGTCTTCTTTGAGCAGAGTGCAATATTATTGCAGTTGATTGATTTTTTTGCAGAGAATGAGTCAACATTGCCATCGGCATTGTCAGTTGAGGAGATGATGATGAGGAGGTGGAAGAATCAAGGGGGTTGAGAAGCTTGAGATGATGGTGAATAAGGAGTCAGAGCATATCCTGTGTTTACCCTACAAAACGGTTGAGCTAGAGCCGGCTCTTCACAGCCGTATTTTTGCAAGCTCATCATCATCATCAGAAAAAAGTGGCATGCACGCTTTCTGCTCAGAGAATACAACCTCTTTTTCCTATTTGCATTTTCAAGATGATGCTCGCTTTTATGACAAGAAAAATAATACAAACACAAGAGCTGCCCTCGATCCTTCCTTTTTTGATAAAAACAGCAACTCTTCGTCGTAAAAAAGACGAGTTTTTATAGAAAAACTGTATGAAAATGACCCGGTCTCAATTTACCCCAAAACTGTCTTCTTCTCAACTTACCCCGGGAAATTAATGGTGTCGAGATGAAGATGAGCAAAAGGAAGCAGTTTTGTGGCAAAACACACATGTCAGATTGTCGTCTTCGTCACGCAACTCTCTGTGGTTTGAGTTTAAAAGCACGCCCATTAGCTCATGTCAAGAATTATGATGATGATAATGTCTGTCATAAACATAATATAATATTATTAGCAACGTTGTTGGCACATGCGCAGCCAGCTTTTGACCCGGTGACACACATCAAAGCCAAGACAATTATGAGTACGCAATGCGTACCTTTTTTCCTGTGTAAGCTCATGTTTCACATGTCAATAGTTGTGTTTTTCACACGCCACAAGTTTAAAAATTTTCACTCCCTTTATAATTAGCAGCAGTAGCAGAATAAGGAAACTATATTAGTAGACCATTGTGATTGTCGTCTCTAAAAAAATATAGCAAACGTTCGTGTCTTGTTGTCAGTCTTGTTCTTTCTAATCGAATCTTGAACAAATGAGAACGAAAAACCGGCACGCCAACATGAGGAAGCCTGTTTCTTGGCAGCTTGGCTGCATTTGAAAACTGCATTTCCCCATCTGCTTGCACCTGAACCAGAAACACAGATATTTTAATAATAATATTATCACTGCGCAAAAAAATCAGCTTTTGCTATCCAAGCTAGCCATCCATTTGATATGGATTGTTGCCAATTGGGCGCACCTCCTACGCATTTAATCTCGTTTTTAATTGCCCCCAACACTTTCCTATAAATCACGCACTGTGAAATGGATTTTGCGTGTAAAAATGTATTAACATAAATGATTTCGAAAGCTTTAATAGATTTGCAATAAATGCAACAATAATTGCCAACTTAGCATTGCATTATGATTGAGAACGAAGGAAGGGGTGCTGTGGCATATGGTCTACAAATAACGAGATTATGCAAAGCAAACCAGGAAGTAAAGTGGCACAAGCCCCAAAACAATGTGTATAAATGCAATCCAATGGTAAATATGACGTGACACAAATTCACAACAAATTATAATATAGCTACTCGCTCAGCCAACACGTTCATGACAAGAACGCTGGCTTTGTGGTTGAAACAATGTAAATGCAACGTATTGTTGTAGGATTGCAGCCTAACCACAGCATTGCTTACTTGACAGCTTGGTTTTTGGTTGCTGCTCTTCCTCAATAAAAATGGGGGTTCTTCTTTTGGCATAGATTCAATAATCATGATGATGATGAGTTTATTGAGATTAATTAAAAATCGAAAGGGAATCTGTATCAATTTTTGTATACAAAAATGAGGGCAGATATGTTATGGTTTTTAGTATAATTTACTCTCGAAAATTGAAAGGAATAGGAGGCTCAGTTTGTAATTGGCAATTAGCTAGATTAGTTTTATAAAATTGATGGTCTAGAGCAACTCTGTTATTAGAGCATGATCTTCTCAATGTAAATAGTTGAGTGTGCAGATAAAAATGTAGCGCACCGCATCCTCTAGGGAAATGCATGGCGAAAAGGGCTGTGCTTTATTGCTTCCTTTTGAATTCAATTCACTTTTCCTCTGTGTAAATGGGAAATTGCTCAGTCAGGATGCACAATACAACTTCATCCGCTTTGAATAGACGTAGTTTACTTACTTACTGACTTACTTTGTGGGACTATACCATTCTAGTTGAGAGGTGAAGCTCAAGCTGCTCACACCTTTGGGGTAATGATGACATGACACTTTTTATTATGAATAATATGTCACTGGCGTCACAAATGACAGAAAAAACTATAATGGGAGAGGCGTCTATGTTGGTAACTGAGAGAGACAAAGGGAAAAATTGGGGCAAGGTGAAAATTCCTTTAAAAATGGGTTTATTTCTGAGGAAATAAATATTGGCAAGAAATGTTAGCATTTTTATTTGCTTTGCATAAATATTGTGGAGATTTTCGTGCATATTTTTAGCTCCGTATTAGCTACCTAGGTTAGAACTATTCTTCTCCAGGAGGAGAAGTCGAGGGAAAAAAGTTTAGAAAAAAATTACAAAAAAAGTTAAAAATGATAAAATGGATGATAAAAAGAGTTAGTAAGAAGGAGCTTGTAGTTTTGAAGCGAATTAGTTATTTTAGACAAGTTAATTAGAGTTTAGTTGATGGCGGATTGCAAAACAATGGCGAGAAGGAGATCAGGGGTGGATTCAGGGGGTTATCAAGGGTGTACGACCTCCATTCCTCCGTTTCATCATCAATCATCATCATTATCAGCAGCAGAATCAGGCAGATCCAAGTCGTATCATTATCAGCATCAGTATCATCAAGGTTATCAGTCGCCGGCTCCTCCAGGACCATTCCTGTTTCAACCGCAGTCGTTCTCCTCAGGCGCGATTCTTTCGGGAGGAGCTCGTCACAATCATAATCATCTGGAGCAGGTTCCAACGCCGCTGCCACCACCGCGACCTTGGCTCCAGGTCGCCCATGCGAAGCGGAAGCGGACTTCCTTTACAGTTCTGAATTATAATATTTTATGCTCCCGCTACGCCACCAAGGAGCTGTACAACTACTGCCCAATTGGGCCCTGGACTGGAGCTACCGGCGCAAAGCCATATTGGCGGAACTCCTCCACTATTCTCCGGATATTATCTCGCTTCAGGAACTGGAAACGGATCAGTTTTATAACTTTTTCCTGCCACAACTCCAGCTGATGGGGTATTCTGGGATTTTTGGAGCTAAATCAAGAGCCAGGACGATGTCGGAGGGGAAGAGGAAGGGGGTGGATGGATGCGCGATTTTTTATAGGACAAACAAGTTCAAGTTGGTGAGTGAGCACTTGATTGAGTTCAGCAGGGTGGCGATGCGGATGGCCAATCAGAAACGGGAGGAAGGTCAGGAGGAGATGCTCAATCGAGTTCAGACCAAGGGTAAATGAAGACGATAAAAACGCATGATTTTTTCAGTTTTGAGTATTTTCCTTTGATTGCTCTAGATAACATCGCTTAGCTGCTTCTTCGAAACTAAAGTGGATTCCGAGCAATCCTCGACTTTCCACGGGTTGTGGCTTCCAAACCCCCGACCCCTCTGTCTGCACCTGCCACATCCACTGGGATCCGAACTACTGTGATGTAAACTAGTCCAACCATGATGCTCATGCAGGAGCTCTCCAAAATCTCCGATAACATCACCACCTCGAGCCTGAGAAGAGAATTCCATCATCCTGCTCATCATCCTCTTCAACATCCTGCTCTTCCCTTCTCCAACCCCCTCAACCACCACCTCACTCGATTCTAACGTCAACCTTCTCATCTGCGGCGACTTCAACTCGCTTCCCACCTCGGGCGTCGTCCAATTCATGGAATCCGGCAGCATACCTCCCTCCCACCCAGATTTCAAAGGCCTTTCCTACCAATCCTACATGGATAGCTCTCATCCTCACACAAATTCCACCTCAAATCAGCCTACCCCGCTTCCTCCCTTCCTTTTACAAACTACACCCTCGATTTTCAAGGAGTAATCGACTACATCTTCCACTCTGCCTCGGGTCTCCGCCCTCTCGGCTTCCTCGCCCTTTGGACTCCAGCTGGCTCGTCACTCACAACGTGGTTGGGGCTCCCGCACCCCTCATTTCCGAGTGACCACCTTCCCCCTTCTCGTCGAGCTGGAGATGATGATGCCCGCCTTATAGCCATATTTTTATTACGATTAAAACTATCCCTCAAAATCATTATGATCTCAATAAAAACTGATCATGAATCAAGTTAAAATACTTTTTCTTGTCAATTGTAAATTTATTAATCATTCATCTCAAGTCATGTCATGATTATCATAGTTCAAATTAATTTTTGAGAATTATTTATCATGGTTTAGTTTAAAAGGCTAATCCCTGGTCAGCACAAGTCTGGAAGATCTTCTCAATGGAGTGAATATACGCCGCCAGTCTCAGATCCAGCCCGAGGTTGTATCTCTTCGCCACAATGGCAATATTCTGCAAAAAAAAAGGTTATCAACGAGGTGGGCATGATAAGCGCTTATCAATGAGGTGGTAAATAAGAAGATAGCACCTTAGCACTCCTCCCCATCGTGTAGTCCAGTCCAGAATGCACAATGTCCTTCTCGCTCGCTCCCCCCATCCTTTTCAAGAAGGATGCACTAGGCTCCACGGGATGGGTCCTTTCTCCGTCCAAACTTCTTTCTCCAGGCTCTCCTGCACACTGGAGGAGGTGGAGGTTGCTATCCTATCATACTTGAAGGTGAGCCTCCATAGCTCACATGATTCAGATTCTTAAGCCACTCAAAGTATGACACAGTCACGCCTCCAGCATTCAGGTAGAGATCGGGTAAAACAGGACCTTCTTCTCCAGGAAGAATATTATGAGCTGCAGGAGTAAGCCGGCATTCGCCGCCGTCGAGATGGATTGATGCTTGCGCGCTGAATTTTAGCCGCGCATTGGCTGAGTGTGCGTTAAGCCTTCTCTGTTCGCGGCGGGAATGGAGGGATGTCGGCAAGGTTCGAAACATGCAAGGCCAGTGCCGTTGATACTGCGATGCGGCGGCTGGGAAATCGCGTGATAAACGCGTCCATGCGGAAGTCTTATATCTGGTGCTACATGCTAATAGGTCTATCCCCTGCAGGGTTGTGGATGCTGCAGTCCACTCCTGAATTTCCGGGTGAGGGATGGATGCCGCGGCCGCAGGCGAAAGAGGACGTTGCTGAGTGAAAGGGCCCAGCGGGTTCGCGGAAAGGTCCCGTGTGACGAGTGACGTCTTTCCTTTGGAGTTCCATGAGATGAGCCACGAGCTCTGCAGTCAGACGGCTGCTATGCCTTGCGTGGAGAGGTAATGCCAGGGTCCATGAAAAACTCCTCTACCTGTGGCAACGGAAACGCGCCGTGAATCCCTCCTGGTTGATGCGGCGTTTCCGTAGAGCATGT
>LJIJ01002526.1:0-26111 GCA_001718145.1 Orchesella cincta
AATTTCCGTAGCATATAATGAATTTAAATGTGTCAAAATTGAATAATTATGATTCCGAATAGTTGAATAGGTTAGTGAAAACAATTGTAGAATTTGTTAATGCCTGAAGAAAGCGCTAGAGCATTTGCTGCTAGTAAAGCCTAGACAATTAAATACTTTTTATCAAAAATCCTCTCAAACCGATTCATCAGAATTCGACAATCATATTGTTAAAGGTTTTAGAAAATGCACTCACAAGAAGTTGAGGGGTGTTTTTGTCTCCCAGATCAACGTTTTTGAGCCAAAAATGGGTATTTTTACTTTTGCAAGATTTTGGCTCAGCTGCCCTTAATAAATATGATAAACAAAGATAATCTACTGAAATCTTAGACAATCAAACATTTTCTTGACGCAAGCTACTTTAAATGAGTTGCCAGTCGCTTTAACAAACTTTTAAGTGTTTTTTAATGAATAATAAAAATGAGAGAGTAAAACTAATTTTTAAAGCAATTTTGGTAAAATTTTAGTTTTTCGAAGTTCACGCGCATTTTTACGAATTTCAAAAGCCTTCAAACTAGCCTCTAGGAAATCCTTTTGGCTATTGGCATACCAAATTTCAGATCCATTGGACAATAAACGTAAGTGCTCTTTTGATGAGCTGCTTGGTGTCCCTGAACGCAGGTGGATGTTCATACTTCGGAGTAGGTGAAGGTTTCGTGAACATAATTCCAAATTTTTGATTTTCCGTAATCTTCTCGTCAAAGCTAATTTTTCGCAAATGATTAAGCTCGTAAGCTCCAGCAGCATCCGAAATACGATTCAGATTTTCACAATCTAATTCTCCGGAATACATCCACTAGTGGAAGAAACTGACAGAACTAAGCAAAAAACCTCGATTTATTATAGATTAAAGACCAATTTCTGATTAGAGTTCTTGTGACTCAAATAAATGAAGAGAGCAATTTTCATGGATTTTTGAATGCTGCTTTTATTATTAGCTTTTGAAAGCTTCAAACTGTTAAATTTTATTTTATGTAGAATAATAAAACATATTGTAATACATCAATGACATAGACTATGTTGTATTTGAGGTGCGTGATGAATAATTCAATATTTATTATGAAATATTATGATTACTAGTTTTAACGTGTTTATTTGATATCCTAATTATCCAAACTTTTACTTTTAAACTACGAGTTAAATTTTTGTGGAACATTGCAAACCAATCTAACAGATAAATAAGCTTATTTATATATTCAAAAGTAACGTTTTGAGAGGACATTTTAATAAGTTTATTCTTGTCTAGCTTTCTGCGCAAAACTCTACGCTTTCTTCAGGACATTAACAAATTGAAATTGAAAATTTGTTAATGTCCTGAAGAAAGCGTAGAGTTTTGCGCAGAAAGCTAGACAAGAATAAACTTATTAAAATGTCCTCTCAAAACGTTACTTTTGAATATATTAATGTAAGAGGATGGGAAGATTTGAAACGTAAGCTTATTTAATAGTATTAATAAGATGCCATACATTTTAACCAACATTTAGTATTTTTAAATGTTAAACTAATGAGCCTACGTCTCACCCATTTAAAACATCAACAACCAATTAATAATTGTCTCCGCCAGATTCGGCCCGTATGCAATTGCAAGCTCATCCGAGAACGGCATAAACGATCCGAACATAAATTGGATAACTTTTACCGCAAGCATCCTTTTTACAACGTAATTGACAGCCTTCGTTTTCTTCCTGTTGTACCATCTTCTTGCCTCAAGTTTATTTTCCGCTACCATCTCATTCTGCATTCTCAATACCTTTATTGTAACTGTTAAAATAAAGGCAGTAAACAAGAAAATAAATATAGCCAATAGAAAAACACAAGCATAAAACAATGGGTCAAGCCCAAGTAACCGAAACAGTACCCCAAAATAAAGCACTGATGGCAACAAGAAGCATATCCCCCAACATATTTTGAAAAAACTTGGAAACGTCGTGAAGATAGTATCGCAGAAATCGAACTCTATTAAACCCTTTCAGTACGTCTTCTTTCCAACGCAGAGTAATACAATGCGAACCAAAGCGCAGAATGTGTTTGACATGAGTGTGGCTCCAGTAAATAAACTGATTATGTGAGTGAAATTTATGTGTGGCCGTTCCTTTCCCATGATGTGTGTTACAATTACGTAAGTACATTCGCAGGCTACTGTGAAACAGTTTGCTAAACTGGACAGAAACAGTAGCCATTCCCAGTGGAATTTGCTGAGGACAAGTAAGTTTTCACTGGAGTTCCATCTTACTGGAATTTTGGGATAGTACCAATACATTAGTTTGTTAATTTTGAAGGAAGCTGTTTGCAGCTTTGTGAGCATGATTGTGAGAAGAATTTGTGCGGGTATTTAGGAGAAGTTTTATTGGAAGTGAGAGAAAGTGTAGCTTTTAGATTTTAAAGGGAATGATTGTGCGTTGATGCGAATGCCGTTGTATTCAATTTAGATCTGAGTCAGACATGACAAACGGATCACAAGTGTTTCTTCAAAGTACCTAAAAAAGTGTTCACTATACGGGAAAACGCTACAGTCTATCAACCACTCCCCTCAATAAGTAAGACTGAGTTGGACATGGCTTGTGTGTTCAAGGATTTCTTCAAAGTACCTAACAGGAGTTTGCTATAAGTAAAAAATTTATAATCTACTTTTTGGAATAGTAAGGTAGTATGCCAATTTGCTTAAAGCCAGTGCCAAATAAGGCACATCGTACACGTATTAACTTAGTTTTGATTTATATGGAAATCAAAAAGTACCTTGTTACGCGTACATTCGGGTATGTTTTTACTTAAATCCGAAAATGTATATAAACAATTTTCGTAAGGGCGTGTAAAATATTTCGAAAAATTCTTAGGTTCTTGTCTGAGAACAACCCTTTAGAGTTTCTGCCAATCGAAAATATTGTACCTGACTCTAACTTTGCTGTTGTTTGTAAAACAGCGTATCTAAAGTATTGATCGATTGTAAAATTTTGGGGCAAATTGAGCGATTAGTACGGCTCACGGAGCAGACAATTATGATTAACCTGAAACTGAAAAAGAAGTAATTTGATTACACATCATTAAACAAACGACCGTAGTTTTCGACATCTCATTTTAAAAACGACTGTGGAATAAAATACGAAATTTTCCGAGCGACAACGAAATGAGATACCCCATTTTAAAGAAGTCACTCCTAAAAATACACAACTTATGAAAGAGTAAATCAAACTTTTCTAAGTGTTACTATTACTACTAAAACAGCGGCAATGATTATAAAGATAATGCATCGTCCATTTAAGAAAAAAAAATTCGGTTAATTTAGAAATAATGTGTTTTTAATTTATTCTTGAGCTACCAGCTTGAGCCTTAAACTACATTAAACGTCTCCATATAAGCTAGAAAGTTCAAACACATTTACTTCACTTATATGCCGGTGCTACATACCAATACAGAAATTACAGTTTATCGTATTAATTTTTTAAGCTACATTCATTATCTTATTAGTAATTTCCAATATAACATTGTTTTGTAGTTACGCATTCATTTTCAACCCTAATGGCAAGGTTAACTGTTACCATTATTGTTTATAACCAGTGCTTCTATTTAATAAACTTATAACCATGAAAATTAACATTCCCACATATTTCTTATTGATCGACGTGTATCTACATTCTAAAGCTAATCATGCCACCTTCATTTTTACACCTTTTAGCTACTTCGTAAAAAACCAATTCATTTACAAGCAATGGTTTGAAATGTTTGAAATAACTGCCACAAGGGGACCAGGCTCACTTCCCATTTTGACGTGTTAATTTCCATAATCTTAGGTTTCAGTTTTCTGCCATGGAAACAAAGCTGTCCGGTGAAACACCATATTGTAAGATTATTTATCATTTATAATTGTCTACGTTTAGCCGCAGTGTGAACGTTACTCGTAAGTGAATTAATGTTTAACACTTTACTCATTATGATGAATAAGTTTGTATTTAAGTTAAACTTTATTGAAAAAGGACTAATTAAATAATTGGACTATACCCTGTTCTAGTAAAATAATAATGGCGCAGCAAATTATCATCCAAACATATAGTACCCAAGCCACCAAAACGGACTCTAGTTTTATCGACTTAACCTCATCGTTATCACTTTTCCTATTTGTAAATTCGGGTACAAAACTTTTGGGTTTGCGTACAGCTGTGTAATAATTAATAAAATACTTCTTAGTTCCTTTTATAAGGGTTTCCTCGTCATGTAGCAACTGTTCCAATCTAGTCCATCGGTACTCATTTCGCAGCATTTGCAAAATCCCTGCGTGGTCGAGAGCTCCCAAATCCGCATCGACCATCATACCAAAAATGCTCTGAAACTGAGTGAAATAGCCTTTAATCGTAACATTTAATTCCTTCTGCGCTTCATCATAACGCCACCTGTTTCCAAACACGGAAATAAATACATCATAATCCATCCTTGTGTTATAAATCAAAATAAAATCAGCCAAAATTTTGTTTGGTTGAAACACCTCCTGTCGATAATTTATTCCGTTGAATGCCTGTGCAAAGCAGTTAAACTTAGAAAATCCTTGTAAACTCATCAACAACTTGCGGAAATTTGCTTCATACCAAAAAAAGCACTCGAACAATGGTCGACCTCTCCGCCATAAAATATTGAGGTCGTCATTCAGAGCTATGGCATTGCTAATTGGTTCTTTACCCAAAACATATTCAAGTTCTGTTTCTCGATTATACAAAATTTCAAGATGCTTGTGATTCTTTAGAGCGTCTGACAAGGACGTTGGTAGATTGGGAAATGGTCTGATCGTTAAATGAGAATATATGGTGGACGTATATACATTCCTAATCAATATACAAGCTAAAAGCCATATTCCTACAAGTAAACATCCTACTTTGCTAACCTTTTCTACTTTCATACGAAATCCTTGTTCAAACAAAGCCTGAAACAATGTAAGTAATGGACTTTTGAGAGTTTTGCACAGCTTAAGCAAAACTGATATCAAAATGAAAGCAGTCGACAAAGTTAGCCAACCTCCAGCTGGAATCGGTTTCAGTAAAGATATCAAACTTAGTTGCTGTCTTGTAGTTTCTCGGATGAAGTAGGAATATCTCAAACCAGAGTAATAAAAGCCATATTTTTGAAAGACGTAACGTCGCATTCCGTGAAATTGAGAAAGCTGTTTATGGAACATTAGAAAATTGAAAAGTGCATGGCATTCCAAATTTGAACAATTATGATGTTGGTGAATTATATCCCTAATGCAAAAGTTGACATTAGCTAAATTCCGTGACAGTTGTAAAGATAAGTTACGTAAATTGTCACATCCCGGGTCAATTAGTTTATCTGGTTTGCTGAATTTACGATTAGTGTTGATTATCTTGTTGTTCCATTTTAAGTTAATTTTTTTCCATTGAAGTATTATTTCAAAGGGCTTTTGCTTGTTACTGAATTTCACCAATTTTCCAACCACATTGTGAAATTTAGGTGTAATAAATTCATCCCAATGGTGCATGCGAGCTAGTTTTATTTCACCCAATGTAACTTGGGAAACATAGAGCTCGTGCGAAAGCACATCAAACATTACAAAAATCAAGGATGTCAGAAACTGAACAGTTGCCTTTATGTTACACGGATGTACCTTGCCATATTTAGTGAATGGTTTGAGTATGAAAATAGGAAAGGGTGGATTCCTCATGAGAGCTTCAATGTTTTTATCAAGGGAAATGTCATTAGAAACATTTATGTCGTGACTAAATCTACTTGCACGCAGCGTAATTTCTTTCAACAAAACCGTCATGCATGGAGTCGACTTCTGAATTGCATTGAAAATTCTGAAGATGTTACTATTATTTTGATACGCATCTTCAAAAATTGGGTAAGTATTTCTGAAGTGAAATGTATGTAAAAACACGCAAGTAATTTCCCCAGAAATGCACGATTGCAACAACTCAGGAACAAAAACTGTCAGCATACGGCTTGTTCTTTCTTCTAAAACCCGATTATGGGCCAGCATCGTGCAGTCTCGTAAAATTGGAATAAAAACTGGTTGCCATCCATAAATTTGCTTGTAAATATATTGCTGAAGAAGGAAAAATTTAAGCAATTTCATTTTATTGGTTTTACGAAAGTTAAAGTAGAATACGGGGTGAAAGTAGAATACTTATTTGGTTTTGAAATCAATAATCCTCCAACTGAATCTGCTGAACGTCGCTTTTCAAAACTCAACTGTCTTCAAATCGTACATCGGGACCTATAGTAAGTAATATTGGTAGGTAAAATACCCATGGTTATAATGGCAACGCGTAATTAGGTTGTTTAGCATAACTTGAAACATTAAGGAGAAAATAAGAGCGTTGTATTTCTATTAATTTGATAATCACCTAAGTTGACAATCACCTAATTAATGGCATACTCAAACCAACCCTAACTAAGCTAAAAAAATATATATAATAAAATAAGCTGTTCGTTAGGCTATGAGTTTACAACTTGAATTTCAGCAATATTTATGTTAAGTGGCGTTACAAATTGACCAATTATTGTGATTGGTTTTGCTTGTTTCTAGTTTTCCAATTTAATTAAATGGTTTAAATTGAAAACGGTTTGCAGCATAGCTAAAAATTAAATTGCTGTGTTTTTAAGTCAGCTACATTCATCCAACTTTACTTGCATAGAAAATTGTTAACATAAATTATTGAAATTATATATACAAATATAAATATGTTATAAATGATACACTCTCTTACTGACACGACTTATCGTCGCACAAATTGCACCACTCAATCCATATCGTCGTCCATGTTTCTGAAAACGTAAAATGTTCCAAACATTAACAACGACTCTACTTATTTAATCGTGAAACAAATTTTTTCATAACTTAAGTAAATGATAAAAATTGCAAACAATTGACTTACCGGTTGATATATTGTTTTATCTTGCCCTTAGAAAACTGGAGCTGAAATGTCTTAGCTATGTGCATAAGCTGGAACATGTTGTCGACTTTGCAAATTGTTATCAGTTTGTGATCCACACAGCTAACCATTGCCGGTAGCTCCATTGTAACTGCCAAATTTAGAACGTCTTCTAACACAGTCTCAAATTGTTCCTTTAATTCTCCAGTGTACAACCAGTGCAAAAAATTTCGAATGGTTGTTTCTTTGCGTCCAAAATTTTCATTGTTCCATCAAAAGTGTTATTTTTCTCTTCATTTTCAATTCTTGTGGCAAAAACGGTGCTTCTGGCAGCCAACACACATTTGTGAACTTTGAAAGTTGTGCCGTCCTCCAGTTCCAGTTTCAAGTCAGAGTAATTATTAGGTGTATTCAGCATCTCAGTGAAGTCTTGAATGTGAGATGGGTCACGAAGTGTTAAATTCTGAATTTCAGGCAGTTAGTCTGCAGGAATGGTTAGTGGTTCAGGTTTCTTAACTGGGTGCTGGGGTTCCAGTGTCTTGAAATTAATGAGCAGGACGGTAATACCATACCGAACATTTTCATCAATATGCCTTTTACTGTATGCAGAATCAGATATGATTGTAAATTTTTCAACAACCCGATGGCTTGACGGCATGCTTAAATCCTTAACCTCAATCGTTTTTGGTGCAACCAATAAGCCCATACCTAACACGTAAAAAAACTAATTCAGTAACATATTATGGTTTTCATTAGAAAGTTCTTTACATGGTTGTTTCAGTCACTTACCATCGTTAACTAAATCTTTACGACGCTCAGATAAGTACTGGAACCCAATCGAGATGGTTGCACCACGCCTGGAGTTCAGATTGGCTTTACTTTTCAGTTTAACTTGTACGTTTAGAGACAGGTATTTCCATCCCGGTAAATTTGGTGGGGCCGGCACTGGCTCCAGAAAGAATTTCAGTTTAATTTTCTCTCCGAGTTCTACATTGCATTCAGCAATTTGCTCTAAAACATCAAGGTGAGATTTAAGGTTTTGGAACTCCCAAATTCCCTTTCTCTCATACTGATTAGGTAACTGTTAAAACAATTAAAATTTACAAGATTTCAAAGTTATTTGTTATGTCAAGCGAAGTTTATATTTACCAAATGAAATCAAGGTAACTTCAATGTACACTAACCTTTGAAACCGTTACGTTTTCAAATTCAAATTCCATTTTTGAAGGCTTTACAACTTTTTGAAAAATAATATAATATGATGTGCTTTCGATGATGTCAGCAAAACTAATGATGCCGACTGCAGTTGCTCTGTAAGTACTCAAGTACTACTATGTATTTTTGGAATACATTATACACACCTTTACGCATACTGTTACAAAGAAAGGGTTTGCTTGCTAGTCACTAACGTAAGTGAGCATAGACATAATGTAAATGCCGGTTCACATAAATATATATGGTATTTAAGTCATACGTGGATCCGGACTTATTCTTGAGGGATTTTGAGTATCACGTATGATTTCTTCTGTAAGTCCTTTTACGTTTACCTAACTACATTTGGAAAGACGATTTTAGGGATAAGACCCACTAAAAATACATAATAAAGCAGCAGAGCTTACAACTGTACACCCTTATGTAAAGTAAAACTACGTTTGCATACATTGCATTTACGCTCCTCAACGAAGGCTTAATATATTTTCCTCGAAATAAATCCATGCCTCGGTAGACAATGCACAATGCAATGTATGATTTGACTGTGATGATAATAGTTTTTGGGCCTTGCAATCCTGCTTCAAAGAAAATTCTGTGTGGATTCAAAACTTGAATGTAGATATAGGTGTATTTTTAGACATTAAGTCGAAATAAGTCTGAGTAAGTAATCTGAGTTGCATTAAATGTGATAACCGCATTGAACAAACAATATAAGTCATTTAAAACCAAGGGTGTACAAAGTACTTTGATAATATATAAAAAGGGTCTCTGGCTGTGAGTTCTGATAAAAACAAACGGTTTATTCTTATCACTCTGGAGGTTGATCCTTATCAAACCACATCACGGTATTTCATATGCACAAAGACATGTATCTTATTTTGTATACGAGAAACATATGCATGTATTTATAAATATGAGTACGGCTTAAATTTTGTTATCCATTTGTATGCTGGATCGTAACAATGTGCTGCATCGAAAGCTTTGTTCAGAAACTTACTATATATTATACCGAAATGTAAAATACACATTTAAAACCAGGAAATATCATCTCAAAGTTACAAATTGTGTAATGAATGACACGCTTACTGGGTATTCATTTTCGAACATAATTTTACACCTCGTATGCAAAAAACCTGATACTGGGATTACATACATGCATCTTATAAGTCCACCGTACGTAATGTGGATTAATTTATTTTGCACATCAAAGCTACTAATACTAATTTGGATTTGGTATTATGGTTTTGTTTTATAAAACCTAATAACTAAACTAAATTAGTTTTATTCAGCACAAAATTATATTGAAAACGATTTAGACAACTTCAAGTAATCATGGACAACGGAAACAGAAAACTTTAAGCTTAAAATAATTTATTATATCTTAGACGGCATGTTAAAATACGTAATATCTTGAAACGCGCAGAAACTTTTCAGATTCGAACTATTTCAATCTTAAATTACAAATTAGTAAAAACGGAGGCAAACGTAGATTATGTTTTTCTATTATATCATGATGGAGTAATAGCAAAGTAAAAAATATAGTAATATCCAGTTAGGCTGTCCCAACCATCCCAATTTAATGGCGACGTGCGAAATCCGATTTCCATTTCAGAGCACCATTTTATCCAAATTTCTGAAACAAGAGGAAAACAAATTATTTACATATAAAAAATTCTACTACTTTTGTTAATTTGACCTGAGGTAAAACTATTTATCAATGAAAACTTACTCCTTGATAAACTTAGAAATGTCTTTGAAGACACTCGCAAGCTTATACTTTTTTGCAGTCTGCATAAGTTGCAGCATGTTGTTGACGTTGCAAATTTTGATTAACTTTTTATCAAAATTAATTAGCAAATCTGTAAGCTCGTATGTAACAGCTGCATCCAGTATGCTTTCAAGCAAGGATTCATCGTTCTCATCCAATTCACCTCCGTACATCCACTTCAAAATGTGTTCCAATGTTTTGGAACCTATGTCTAGCTCCAGAAATCCATTAAATGTGTTCTTCTTTACTTCTTTCTCAATAATTGCCCGCAGTACTGGACTTCTGGCAGCTAACACAAATTTGTGAGCGTCAACTATGATGTTGTCGTTTGTTTGAATTTTTAGGTCGGAATAATTATCCGTTTCTTCAAGCATCAGCTTCAGATCTCGTGGGTTGGAATTGGCGATAATAATCTCCTTCTCAAAAGGTGTTCGATATTGGGTTAGGCTGATAAGTTGTACAGATATTCCAAACCTGAATAAATCGGGTTGTTTAAAATACGTGGTTACTGGAAATTCGGAGTTGTAGCCTGTAGTTTTTTGATATTGGTATAAACTTGTCGATAACTGTTGCTTTGGTGATTCCATCTGTGCGTTCTATTTGAGTCTCAAATAGTTCTGTGGGAAAGCAAACTCTAAACAATACCAAATAACGTTAGAGCATTTCAATGAAAACTGGGATTTAGTAAAACATTAAAAACTGAAACGCAACCTCAAACTAACCTTTCGAAAATTTGTAGCTCGTATTATAAAAGTAGCTCGACGCGGATGGCTGGTCACAAGAAAGGTTCCCAATTAAATGTCCTACCTTAAAATTCAGCTTTACTGCAACGTCTGGTTTTGTCAGATGAAAAGCTGTTGCACATAATGACAAATACTCTGTTTTTGTTTGAGTGTACTTATCCAGCACTGTGGTTTCCATAGTCTTTAAAAACAGTCGGAGCGTTATGCCGCTTTCTAGATCAAGGTAGAAGGTTGCATTAGATTTTAAAATATTAAAATCCCGAATCCAGTTACGTAGTTCCCACACACTGGGAATTTCCTTTTTTGGCTCAGCCTGCAACGAAAAATGGAGGCAAAATTAAAATAATTCTGTTTCGGATTTTTCCCTGTGGTAATTTTGTCATGACCAAATGTAAATTTTTGGTTTTACCTGAGAAATTACACAGTTTATTTTGGGCAAATAGTAAAATGCCATCTTTAAATAAAAATAACTTCTTTTGAGAGTTTTTGTAACTGCAAATTCAAGTTGTAATTTTGGAAATGCAGTTCAATACTATTTAGCGCAAATGATCTATTATCTGCTATGTTTTCGTTCTTCCTTACTACTCTTGTTGACAGCTGTGAGTAAACTACAATAATGTAAATACATGCCGTAACAAGATTTACAGCTTGTTGCTGCTTACTAGCATGTACATGAACGCAGCCAAAGTTTCAGTGTACTCAGCCTTAGTTTCGACATCAACGTATAATGGTAAATACAAACAAACAGTCTTTCAACCTCTCAATTTTGTGAAGTGAAGTATGCAATAATTTGTTCAGAATAGGCAACCTTATATTTAGAATGACAGCTATGTGAAGTGGATAGCGTTTCAGGTAAGACTTTAGGTAGTTGATAGTTATTAACAATGGTAAGGGAAAAGCTGTCTGCGTCCGTTTTTAAAGTACCCAAAAATAGATCCATTAACTTGAAAGGTTTGCCTAATTTTCGGCCGGTACATATGCGTGTTCACGGTACCTAAAACTCGTGAAGAATGGCTCTTTCTTACTTATAAACTGAATAACACAAAAATGTACAATGGAAAATGGTTCGTATATTTTCTGGCACACTACGTAACTGTCCAAGGTGAAATTTTTTATGAAAAAAGTTACCCTCTAATTCCCTGTTTAAGTCTTTAATACATATTATTATGAAGTCGTTCTTAGAAAACCATGTGATAAAAATATTGATTTACGCTTTGTGTCTTTTTAGTACAAAAAAAGACTTAAACATCAAATTCTCGAAACGGTTCTGGAAATATTTACTGCAATGCAGCTGTATTCAAAAACAAACATAGAAGCGATATCGTAATTGCTTAAAGAAATTCAAGTATCCTGAACTTATGAAAGTTTTAAGCAAGCTTGCTGTATTTTGCTGTCGACAATATGAAAAATACGTTTACACACTAAATTGCTGTACTGTCCCGTTCAGATGTGTATTTTACAGCTGGATATAAGCATGCTATTGCAATTGTAGTTGTTACATTTTCAAATGGACTTCTATCAGAAGAAATGAGCAGCCTTAGAAGATTAGTTGAGTGGGTTATGATAACAGAGATTTAAATCACACTTAATGAAATATGATATGAAACAAATAATATGAAAGAGATGAAATTTTGATTGATGAGCTTGAAAATCTTTTACAATCCCCAGAGTACAATACTAATGGCCCTGTAGCAACCGTGATTAGGTTTAGTGGTAAAAACAAAGAATCTATCATAAAGATTATACTCCTCCCATGTCCAAGTTTGAATGAATACTCAAAAAATTGATTCTATTGAAAACAGCGTTCAACATTTCCTGAACAGCTGATAAATCATGTTTCCCCTGAAAATGAAGATGAAATAAAATTTGAATATGTTGCAGTAATAGTTCTACGTTGGAAGTCTAAATTTGAAACTGCTGGAGTTTTTATCATAAAATCAATAATAAACAAATTTGATTCTGCTCATCCTTGTCAAATGTGAAAGTGTGAATAGATGCGGGTTTGGATTCGGAATGCGTTAAAAATGTATAATCATAAATAAACCTTTTTTCAAACATCGTATTCAGAAATATTATTTAATGATAGTTTTTTAAATAAAAACATAATACATCATACTTTCATAGGTAGATTAATAGAACTACAACAGTTCAAATATACAAGCAAAAAAGCGAATACTAAGCAAATATATTCAATTTTTCGGCGTGTGAAATATATTTCAGTCACGAGTTTTTTTTCGCATGCTGTCACATTTATTTCTTACTCTGAGTAGCTTTCCATACTTTAATACATTTTCTACGAAATCGCCCCAACATTTCTCTACAGTGCTTCTAATAGATAAAACCAAACTAACAATCCCACTAAAGATGCATCGCCTGCATTCGTGAAATAAAAGTATTACGGAAATTGACAGTATAAATAAATGCAGATAAAAGACAACAACAATATTATCCTTCGTAGAAAAAGCTTTTACCAATTCAGACTCCAACTTTGATGTTGCTACAGTATTATTCCACGTGTCCACCCGGTGTTTCCAGCCCACCCACAAATGGTATATTCCAGAATGAACTAAAGACGATACTCGTTTTTGGAGAGGATCCGCTGGAAAATCAAAGCGACGAAACTGCATCTCATGAAAAATTTGTCCGTATGATATTTCACTCGTGGCAATAGTTGCGACATTAATTTTTCGCATCAACAATTCAAAACGCAGCCTATCTACAAGGGTTAATGTGTCGATGAAAACTTCCTTTTCACACTTTGAAATTTGTCGAATATAATATTCAAAAGGAAGCATGTTCAAACACTCCAAAAAATCTACAGGGCCTTTCACAATTCTCTTCATTAAATCCTCTGCTCCCTTTAAATTCGTGTTTTTCTGCAACGCGATGTGTATTTTTGAAAATGTAGTCTCAGCGGCATTCCACCATGGTGAACCGTTTTCGATAGGTTTAGTTGGATCCTTTGTGTAATCTTCGGCATGCATTTTCCACCATTCGTACTCGATTGGAAGTGAAAATACGCTGAGGTTATTAGCAAATATTTCTTCAAAACTTTCAATCTTTTTCGGAGGTAAAGGCGATGTTAGTTGATCAATGTTACTACCTTGGTAATTAATGGACAAGAACAAGCCCGCAATTATCCACGACCCAGTAAGCCACCTAATCCTGTTTACTTCTGATCCTGACTCACCAATTAATATAAGGGGAATAAGCATGGCTGTAGAAAGGAAATTGGTCTTGTATTTTAAATTTAGGTTGCTCCAAAATATAGAACTTAAAACAGCCCCGATTGCAATAACAAGCCACGTTTCAATATCATAGGCACTTACATATCCTATTAGTGATAAGAAAGCCGGTTTAAAAATGGGCACACAAGTTATAAAGTGAATCGTATCATAACGCGTTGATAACAACGTCGGATGCAAAGTGTTTTTAACCTCAAAGTTCGGATTGTCGGGAATAAAAAAGTCATTAAAACCACTAAGGATTGAGCAGTTGGAAACTAGCATACCGAGGAATATAGGGAAAATATCCGTTTCTGCGAGTTTTACTTCTCGAAGATATCGGTTAGCTGGAGCCATTTCAGTTTCCTTAGGTTTTCCGGTGTACATAAACAGCGTTCTGGGGCAAAGTAGGCGAATCTGTTCTAAAGATTCTGGTGTTTCAAACAAACTATTGTAACTCACTATTCTATCCATCAGTTGAGGTTCCTTGAAACTATTCTTTTTCCGGATCCACTCAGTCATGGCAAAGGCGTCATAACAAATTATTACGACTGTATCAACAACTTCCAAAATATTTTTGTTTTTGTCAACTGCGTTAATCCAGAACGTGAGCTTAGTTGGGTTATCAAATCGAGGTAGGAAGGTAAAATTTATTGGGTAATTGGGAATAGGTGGAATTATATTAGCAGCATATTGAAAAGCTTCGATGTAAGGAGTGTGCTCTTTCCGATAGTATTTGAAATCCTGTGTAGGTTTAGGCTCCACGTGAATGTAAAATGTACAACATTTCGGTAGTATTGAGACTGGATCGCTGTAGCTTAGCCTGTGATCGAACATTGTGGTGAAAAGGTTGTTATCTAAGTCGTAAAACATGCGAGTAAATTCGAAACTCGGGATCGGTACAAGGATCTGCTTGAATGAAGATTTGAACAAAACAATTCATTTTTGGGGATGGAGGAGCTATGAATTTAAAGCTGCCACTGGGTTTCTCCTGGTAACTTTCATCTCTGCAAGGTTCAGGCGTTCGCAAATGTGTGGTTGTAGAGTGACGCTTAAAATGTCGCCGAGTTAATACGATGGGAAATTCTAGCGGTTTTTCTAAAACGGGCTCGTCGTGTCCCTTTTCATATTAGGTTAATACAAACGTTTGATAAGTATATTAATAAGAATTAATTTTATAATAAATAACTCTTTAAATATATTTTTACTTACCTCAAAATCATTCGAAATAATGTGAACCAAACAGTGCTTGAACATATTTAAGTGATTGCCAAAATCTATCGTAGTGTATTGCAATGTTTGCGAAGTTTTCAGAATTAACACTAAGAAAATTTTAATGAGTAACATGATTTTCCGTATGGAATTAAGATTTTCTTATTCTTGCAGAGTTCAAAATAGTTCACAAGTACGGAGAGGGTAATTTTCAGTAAAATTTCTTTCAAATAAAGCAGTTACACAAATTTAAGGCAACACGATCATGCTAACTTTTGAACAGGTATAAATTTAGGCTTACGACTAAATCATCTAGGAGCTTGTATAAGTGTTTGTTCTGAACTAGACTACTCCTTTTTCTCATAAATAATTTTAAAGCATCTAGTTTGGAGGAGGAGTGCGCCACGTGTCCTACATTTTAGTTTATTGACGTCTATAGTATCTAACAAAGCAAGCCAAAGGCAATCGGAAAATGGCTTAAACAAGCAAGCTTGTTGTTTGCCGTAATGACAAGTCATGACCCTTTTACATGCAAAACCATTTACACTTTAAAGACATCGACACGCACTGTCGCGTTAACGCATGACACACGTGGATAAATGTCTGGATTTTAAAGTAATTAAATTGTAATAAGTATCTGGATTTAGCATAGTTAATATCCATGTGCGGTTTTTCACATAAAGAGCTTTTAAAAAAGTGTCTGGATTAATTAAAGTAATAAATTAATCGTAATAAAGCCAGTTGAAATTTTTAGATTGAAATAACGAGGGTAATGAAAATAATGTAATTGCTTGTAATATCGACGGAAAGATGAAAATTCACACTCATATTAACTTAAACTTTCTTCTACACTGATAAATGGGATTCTTTTTAGCAAAATTATCAAGTGTACATTTTAAGTGATTTGATTTTAAAAACTGTTGCGATATCACAAAAATTGATTATAACAATATTTTCTAAATGTTTTATATTTCGGTAAAATTTGCTAGGGTAAATATTTCTAGTAAGTAATTTTAGATCCCATCTGCATAGCGAACACAAAATATGTTGAAGTATCTCAAATATGTTTACATCATGATTGATTCGTAATTATTCGTGAGCTTTTTATAAAACATCATGTTAACAAAGTTACAGGTCGCCTCCTTCAAAATCCACAGGCTCCTGTTTTTCTACTATCCCCCATTGCCAATATATTGGAACTCAACCGGAACCAAACTATGCCTGAGTTCTTCCTGGCTGAAATGGATCATTTGGAAGCTTTCTTTGGCAAACACTCTGTTTGTAGCTCTCGGAAACCTGTACGTAGTTTCAACACACTTCATCCTGAAAAAGAGAGAAGGTCTCATATTCACCCACATTTTTGCATTCATTTGCGGTGGTGGTTTCATCCTGATAATTTGCTCTGTGGTTTTCACCATCGTTGCTTGGAAAGAGGATTTCAAAAACGCATTTAATGCAACCTATCAGCTACATTTTGACATGACAAAAAGTGGGTCGTTTTAAGTTTATAAAATCCGATGTATTTACTTTTATTTATTTGAATTATATTTAATTTATGAATGTATTTTTAGGATTTCACCCAAATGCAATTAACTCAAAAGGAGAGTACAACAACGGTGGTCGACCAGATTTCATAGGTTTGGGATTGTGCGCAGTGGCAGTTTTCCTATCAGCTACAGCACCGATTGTCGCTCTAGTTGTTGTATTCGGGCACATCGACATCATCACCTTCATCTCCCGTGATATCTTGTCTGAAGCAATCCTTCAAAAACTCTACATTCGCATTATTTTCTACCTAATTCGCTTTTGCTTTATTGGGTTCAGCTTGTTGGAAATTGTTCGTTCTCTCACCTTCTTCTTCTTGCTTGGAGGTATTGCATTGGTTCAATCACTGGATATCATACACCACCTCAAAGCATTGAATGACTCGGCCACATTTCTCCGATACTATTTGCAAGTAACCATAATATTCCGAAGTGTTCAGTTCTTGGTTGCGAATTTAATGCTGATAATTGTCAGTGCAACTTTTTGGGGCACTGTGGCATCCATCTGGGTCATCGTCAAGTCATACGGAATAATGCAACCATTATTCTATTGGTGCTTGGTTGGTGGAGTGGTTATCTGCTTTTTCGCAACAGGTTTTGTATTGAGGGTAACCAAAATCGCGCTGTCAGTGCAGGCAGAAATGGTGGTTGGCAGAAAAATTAATTCTGTTGCGGTCTACGCGAAGAAAAAGACAACAGAGGCAAAATATCTGATGAAACGGTTGGCTGCTCTTAATTTGATTGAAATTTGGTTCGGATCCTACATGCCGCTTACGATTGAGTTTGGGATTGCGTATGTGCAAAATTTGGCCAATCGGGTAATTGACTGGATTATAGTGTTTGATTTGAAGCGTATGATGGCTTAATATAAAATTCTGGTTTTTTGGCATATGGATAATATATATTTTCAAAAATGTAACTCCTGTTTCTCATTCGGAAGTTAGAATAAATGTTTGCGATTGTAATTGAAATATGATGCTGCTACAAATCTCATTTTATTCAGGGTTTCTAGTGTTACAGATAAGTATTGATTTTGGTCACAAGTTTTTTATATTTTACGATTAGTTTGAGTTAACCTTTTTTCTGCCATTACTTTCAATTTTTTTTAAACGCACTCACGGGCCGAATTCATCTTCCTCGTAGTAATCTTGCATTTCAACATTATCCAAGAAAACAAGTCGCCTGTCACGATTACGAGCATGACAGTAGCCATATGAACTGCAATATCTTTCTCGGCCACAATGACAGTCGTTGCTACATCTATGACCGGGAGGCTCCTTTAAACAAAAAAATAGTTATTAGAAATATTTAGAGTAATTTTATTTCTTACTGAAAAGACTTTAAATTGCTTACTGCGCCATGACAAGCCTGTCGTCTTGCTCGGGACAAAGGTGATGGAGGAACTAGAACAGTGGTATTTGCCGATTTTGTTGCTAGAGACGCAGAAACTGCAGCTGGTGCAGTTACGTAACTGCAGTTGCAGGTTTCAAAGTAGAAAATGCAGAACAAAGTGCCTAACAATAGGACGCTCAACACGGACGAAAGCTTCATTCTTGAAGATTTCATGAATATTAGTTGTTAGGCAAAACTAAATTGTTGGTTTGTCAAGTTAGCCAATGACTTCAGATTCAAAGATAGCTGTACTTTATATACCAATTTAAAAAAAACCTTCATTGAAATCAAATGAAAGTTGGTCACGGACTTAATGTATTCCAGTAGCGGTTTCCTGCACGATGGTTGGTTTCCGGTACGATATTCCGTGGTTTTTAAATGCATACATAACACTAAATAAAAAGAGGCTGATAAATGACAAATTTAGGTTGACAAAAATGCGCGTGTAAGTAATCCCAATACAGGAGATGTTAAGTAATGTGAGAAATGATTATATGCAATGTTGAGAAATATGAGAGATGGAAATAAGAAATATTATAATATAGTGACGTATGTCATTGCTCCCATCCGTCATCATAATTAGGCATTAATGCACGTAATGTAATTATTCACATCTTTAGAATGCGGTCATCTTCTCGCTGCATACCAAACAAATCGTAATGATATTATGTACCTATATTTCTCATGAACATGATTATGATGATATGATCCAAGCAGAGAGAGAGCCAAGCTAGCAAGCCAACAACATCCAAATTCACTCTCTCCCGATTCGGCCTTTACTTACACTTACAATAAAATCTATACACAATTGGCAATCTAAAACGATCGTAATAATTCCCAATCATTATCATAAAAACCAAGAATATTATCATATTCAATACTATATTTTTGTATTGTTTTCGAATAGCATTTAGGTTAAATTCATTATTTTAAGCATTGTAAAATGAAAACAAGCCACATTATAAAATAAGGAAAATACGAAACTATAAACAATCGTATAATATTTGTATGCCAAGGAACTCACGAACCCAACTCTGTATCTGTGTCATGAAGTGTCGATCAAACAAATAAAACTGACCACTCCACTTTTTTCGTGGTTTTTAAAACAAATCCAAATAATACGTGAAGAATATAAATGTATGTTTTTTAGATTGCTTTTAATAACTATACCGGAAACCGCAAATGTTTCCATTTATAAAAATTTTCCAACACACTCCACAACTCTTCAATACCACACTGACGCTTCAAATTCGTATAAAGTATACAGAAACAAACTAATTACCACTGTTGGTAATGTCACAAATCACAGGTCTAAAATTTTTTATTACACACCAGTCGGTTTGAAGCAAACTTCAAATTATGCATTTGAAGTTTTGTTTAATCTCAATTTTCATTGCAGTTAGTAATATTTTTACCTATTCAGTTAGTATGTGCGAGCTAAGAGAGGGACCGAAAATTACAACTGTAAAATGGGTAAATATTATTATTTACGGACGGCTATGAGTGTAATTCCGCCACGCCTGTTGAATGATTTTAACGCAATGTTGCTCTCGTTGGATTTGAAGGGTTGTAGTTATCGGATCCTCCTTACGATTCTTCTCATCTTTTAATTCGTTTTGATATTTGGTGAATTTATCTGCTGGAATGGCGCCTTTGCGAAAGAAGAAATATGTTATGCAAGCATCCAAAACGTCAGCACAATGCACTACATTGCCTAAATTCAAATTTTAAAATCTGAACTTTTTATATGACGTAACATATAAGTTGTAAAGTTACAAAAGATATTGTTCTATGTACATTACCTTTGTAAATGGGTATATTCATGAGGCTAATTGCACAGCGGTTTGGCTTCGAAACCTGAAAAGGTTCTTCAAAACTCTCAAACAGGTCGGATACCTGGCTTTGGCTAATATGTTGAGAATTTTGGTTGTCAACCTTGGACCAAATCTCGCAAAACATTTTATAGTCTTCATCACGAAGCTCGCATTCCACAATTTTCACAATTCTCGAATAGTTTTCCAGTATTACGGCGCTGAACATGTTAAGAAATATGACGAACGTTATGAAGAGATACGAAAGGAAAAATAACCCTGCTATTGTTGCATTTCCACAAGCCCCATATATTTCCACTTCGGAGTCAGGAGCCTCACATTCATATTCCATTGCAAATAAGTCCATAAGCCAGTGCCATCCTGAGAGTTTAAACAGAATTACAAAACTTAACTGATTTAAATTCCATACGTATGTACCCGTATTTAATTTCTACCTGCTGAGGTGATGACTGGGAAAAGTATAATGAAGGCTTCTGGCAGCGTTCCAAAATCAAAACCAAGATATTCTCGTATGTTTTTCCTATGTTTAAAAAATCCCATTCCAAGTGTAGCATAAACGAATATGACTGAAAAGAGAAGTACGCAAATGTTGATAAACGCTGGAAGTGACGTTTGAAGAGCAGATATAAGTTGTCGAAGCCCGCTTGCAGCTTTGAAATGACGAAGAAATCCAGAAACCCAGGCAAACCTCAGTAAACGAAATAGACCAGGGTGAAATGGGATAAATGACGTTTTCGAATATAAATCCGTCCAAATGAGTACAGAAACTGAAAAAATTTCTGCAAGAAGTTCAAACATGTTTCGAAAGTTTCTAAAAAATTGCTGCTCGAGGGCAAACATCTTTAGAAGACATTCGCTTGCAAAAACAGTAGTACACAATCCATTCAAAATTGCTAGAACCTGCTTCTGCATCTACAATTTTAGAAAACATTCTGAACTGTAATAATAAAAGTTTTTTCATAGTAAAATATGATAAGAATGAACATAATATTAAAAATATTAAACAAAATTGTACCACAGAAGTTTTGCGCTGTTCCAATGAAAGTAAAACCATATTAAAGATAATGTTTAGAAGGATAAGTACTTCAAACTGTTTTGACGTTAAAATTTTCAACATGAACTTCTGGCACATCAACTAAAATACCAAAAAAGAATGTTACATTTCAATTCTGTTCTTATATTGATATAACGTAATAAATAATTAATTACCAGATGCGTGTCGGGATGGGAAAAGTTTATCTTCAATTTCTCCAGCATGTTTACCCTGGTCGTTTGGTAGCCGTACGCTTTATCAACGTTTTGATTGCTATTTTCAACTTTTCTTTTCTCCTCATTTAACCCGTCAATGAGCACTCCAATAAAAAGATTAAATGCAAAAAAGGAACCAACAAGAACTACCACTACAAAATATCCAGCCATCCATAAACTCCTTTCAAAACTAGGGGGCTCATCAATTTCCCCTGAGCCGGTTGCCAAATCCAAAGTTTCTGTCCATCCTTTAAAGGTTATGATTTCGAGAACTCTGTAGTAGGCGCTTCCAACATTGTCAAAATGGTAGAGTTGGTTTTTCCATGTAAAATTGTAGAGGAGACAGTCCGACTTGTTAAAAATATATATGGGGTCCGCTCTCTTGTTAGTCTTTGTGTCAAAACAATAGTGGAATTTTCCATTCAAAAGCTGAACTCCAATGTTGGCGAATACGAGCCAGATCAAGAGACAAACTAGCAACACTCCAAAGATTTTACTCCTTGCTTTTTCCAAACAATTACAGAGAATTCGCATCCCACCAAAATTTGAAAAAAGTCGGAGCACTCGCATTGAGCGAAGAAAGGAAACGGTTCCAACCCCAAAATAAGAGGCCAGGGCATTCAAAACATCACCCAATAAAATAATGAAATCTAGACAATTCCATTTAATTTTTATGTAGGAGGGAAATCCCAAAGCAGCAATTTTTATGGCAGCTTCACCTCCCAGAAAAACCGAGGTAATGCTTTCCAAAAGATTTATAACAATTTCCAGTTGCGGCCTCGATCTCAAATTGACATCCCGCAAGGAAAGGCAGATTGCAGAAATAATCGTAACTCCAAAGCTCAACTGTTTAAAATACTTGCTCTCCATTATGTTTCGAAATTTCGGCCGAAGGTTGGGACATCCAAATTTTTTATGTGGTAATTCACCCTCACTTTTAGAAGCTTCTTGATGCATGATTGAATTAGTTCGAATATTTTCTCTGGTGCGCATTCCAAAGTACTTTGCAAGTGAGATCTTTAACCAATTTCCCAATCTTCTAAAACGGTTGACTGCTACGGAAACATTGTTGAGTTCAGGTGTTACCTCGTTTTCCTTTTTTGACAAATTTGAGTTTGAAAACCGGTGAAGAAACATGACCAGCATCAAATTTAGAACAACCAAATTTAGTACGATAACCGCCGTTAGAAAGAACGGAATACAAATCCAGTCGTAATCATCAATACACTCCGACATAGAATTCATCCATTCGCCGCAAAGAAGTCGGAAAATGACCAGGAACGAGTGAGTGAAATCTCAGAAGTGCCAATGGGATTTGGGATACTTGGTGCCTACGAGCAAATTAGTTTAATTATTATTTAGGTTTAATTTTACAGAAATTTTAATTAAGTGTAAATGTATACTCGTTTCATCCTTTCCACCAAATAAGTGAACTCCTGCCACACAAAACGTGTAGAAAACGCCAATCGCCACGACTGTTATGTCACTCACATTTCCCATAGCGCTAAATACTCCAGTAACAAGAGAATTTAGGGTTGGCCAGATTCTTGCCAACTTGAAGACTCGAAGCTATTGAATATTTATTTAAAAGTGTATTTTGAATCAATAAAAAATAACTTCAAATTTAAAACTATAAACATATGCTTACTGAGCGTAAACTAAGTAGAGCCTTCATTGCAGCAGGATTAAACTCAAATGTAACTTCAACAATGAACAACACTACAAGGCTAAATTCAAACAGGTTCCACTTCTCCTTGAAATATAACATTGGGCCTCTAGCCAAAATATTTAGTAAACACTCCAGCGCAAACATAATGGAGAAAATCTGCCAAAATGGAAAAGCAGGTAGTATAATAGAAAATTTTCAAAGTAAATGCGTAACCCGTTATTAATTTTTTTACCAGATTTCCCGTTTCTAATATGCTGTAAAGCTGTTCGTTTTCCTCCACCTCGAAATGGTAAATTGAAAGCAATACCAAATTGGCCACTGTTGCAAACGCCATGATTAGCTCGGTAAACGGATCAAATGCTAAAATGGTCACGATGCCTATAAAGCAAGTACAAATTTTTTTGACGGGATGTTTGCAAGATAAACCTAAATAAAATGATCACCCAATTATTCAGTAAAGTGGACTTTAACTAAAGTAACTAAGGTGTCAGAAACGTTTTGTCTCCGAGATTGCTGAAAATTTGTAGGATAGCTCAGTTTGATGCGTAGATTACGAATCTGCAATAATTAGAGAAATTTAACGATTTCTGCACTTCAATACAGCGGCAATTTCTATGGTAACAACGGGTTTTCGCCGTTTTCCCACTCTGGGTGGCGCCACGATCCTTAATTTTCTATAATAATTGCAGATTCGTAATCTACGCATAAGAATGAGCTATCCTACAAATTTTCAGCAAAATTGGAGACAAAACGTTTCAGACACCTTCGTAATTGCTTAAATTACAGGCCACTTTACAAAAGGCAAAATTTAGCCACTGCTTGATTAAGCCAGTCAATTTTACCCCAACATTTGCGACCAAGGTTCAGTATTTCATTATCTAGAGTTGAGTTTCTGCATCCCTCTTTGTTCGTAATATCACTTCTTGAGCAAGACATACTGCTAATGCTACGTTCGTATCTTCTACACTCCAGTTCTTCAGCAAAGTTCAGTTCCTTTTTCAACTCATCGTGAGATTTAGAAACAACAGCTAAAATCAAGTTCAACGTGTAGATTGAACCAAGAAAAAGCGTCGCCACGAAGTAGAGCATATGCCATGGACCCCCGGTTACTACAATCTGATAAAAATGTATCCTAACTGAACACGATGAAATAGAAACGAATAGAGAGAAAAAACTGTGTATTTTTACTTTTTTGTAAATTACTTCCCAAGAGTCCTGCTGCATTAGACGAAGGGTTGACATCAGAGCCCAGCCCATTGAGCCATACAACTTATCAAGTTCTAGTCTTTGCAAACATGTGTGGTTTGCTCGACATTGCCTGGAACCATTTTTGTTAATTAACAATTTGTAGGTATTGTATTGTAATTATTACTAAAAGCTTACACACTAAAAGAGGAATTTGCACACAAAGAATAAGGAATCCCATTTGTGCTGTTAAAGACCCATGCATGCCATTGTATGTCCCGATCTTCACCAATAATGGAGCTGTCTTCAGGGAAATCACGAATGCATGTTTGAGTTGATACGCCCATGTAAAATTGATGACCTACCAAGGAAAATATCCAAATTGCAAAAAATGTAAGAATAAAAATGTCCCTGAGGTCCACAACAGTTTTTACTACGGTTCCCACCATGGACTTCAAACCTAGAATGAATTTATACGTTATTAAATTTAATTTGAATATTTTACATGCAAAAAATTGATGCAGTTTGATACTTGGAATGAGAGCTGCAATTTTTAGAGATCGAAGTCCACACAGGAAATGATGGCTATGAAGTACGTAGTACTGCAAAAGGAGAAAGAAATCCACAATGCCCCAGCCATTACGCAAAAATGCAAACTGGCCGAGTACAAGTCCATTTGCAATCACGTTTGTCACAAAATCAAATGTGTAGATTGCCCCAAAAATGTAATAAAGGCTGAAAAATGTTTGAGTATGAAAAAAACATATTTTGTATGAATTTGAAACATTATTCTATAGTGTTCACTTACGTTGGATGAAATCCTACGACACGGGGGTGAATCAATAAACAGCAGTCCACAAACGCGGTCAATACCATGAACCAACGGTAAATCCCATTATGGAGGATAGAAATGCAAGTTCGTCTGATTAGGTTAAATGGACTAAATAAGTGGAGGGTGCTTTTAGCATCAAAGCGATGAAGAATCTTGTCTTTTGTGACAATCACGAAAGTCTAAACCCAAAAGTATATTAGATAAAAGCAATAATTTTTTGTGTCGAATGCTACCTAATTTTGATTGTGTTGCAAATAAAGTTGACGTACCCCAGCGTCTGAATAGAATGGATCGAAATCCTCAAGTGGAACATTTGCCAGTTCCAAGAAAAAATAGAACCTTATATATTTTGGAAGAAAGCTGCCACTTTTAAGGAGGAATTCTGGTTTATTTGGCCTTATAATTTCACGACGTCTTTGGCTGGAAGTCTAGCAATTACAAAGAAATTATGGCTATTGGAACGCAAATTCTGGGTAAAGCTTTTTAATTTCGAGTAATACCCTGTATGCTGCGTTTTTTCTTTGCAACCGACGTCGTTGACTGATTTGAAAAGATTCAATGGTGAATAGTCGGGGTTCGGTGATAGAGTTCCACATTATTACAAGAACTTCGTGAATAAACTATTGTTAATACAAATATGAAAAACTCAGAAAAAGTGATAATCGTGTAAGCCCGTCCTGAAAAATAGCGGTGAACTTCTCTGCATAGAACCTGAGCAACGAATGGTTTGACTTGTGAAGTGAAAGGGTTCACAAAAAGATAGGGAACAAATTGGTAATTAAAACATGGGCAGATATTAACGGACTCCATCGACATACGATTGCGTGCATCAACACAATGAAGCTTTCTAAAATTACGATGTATGCCTTGTCACATGTAAAACTCAACTATATATATATATTTGTTTTTTATCTACGTGATAAAATTCTTCTTAGGCACATGCAGTGCATATTTTTTCAGACGATACATTTATAAGTGAGTTTTTCGCAAGGCTCTTTGTTGATAAAAGCTAGCCAAACCAAAAAACAAGGTTTGAAACAACAGGGATACCTATTTATATAGTCGGCACGGCATATGGAATAATGAGTCTCTGTAGGTAATGCGAAATATGATCGCTTACTGGAAATTTCTGATTTTATTCTTATTCCAAAGGTGTTTGAAAAAATACGCCAATAGAGATCATCAAAGCTTTGTACGTTTAATATACCGAAAACTTTTGATGCTCTGCTTTTATGCTCAGGAAATAAAACTAATTATCAATTTTTATATGAACAGGGAGACCTTCGTAAAATGTCTGATTCGTTTGAAGTTTTAATGTATTGGGGCATGTCAC
>LJIJ01002527.1:0-26107 GCA_001718145.1 Orchesella cincta
TCCGATAACGCTGGAGTCAGGCTTTGGATTACTGGATTGGACATTCATGTCATTCTTCAAAGAAGCCCCGTTCCGGAGCCTTCCATCTTGAAATTGGCATGCAAACGACCCCTTTTTCATATTATGAAACTCTCTGCAAAATCGGATGAAGCCCTTGAAATTTCGTTCAAAACTATGGTGGTGTTCTTTGAGCACCACGGATGGGGAGGAAACCATTGAAGACATTTGCATTCACAGCTAACACTGGAAGAGCAGATTTTCCCGTCGAGCGATCCTCATTGCCAACTCCAGAGAGAAGCTGTCGGAAAAATAAAAAGTGGAAAAGTTTTTAAAGGTTCCGAGAAACAGTGAGGATCGCCAAAAACTTTGTTTTCTGTTCACGGGCCAAGGCTCCCAATATCAGGGAATGGGAAAGGAGCTGTATGAAACCTGCCCCACATTCAAAATCCATTTTGACCATGTTGCCCTGCTTTTTAAGAAGCAATACGGGATTGACATCCACCAAGCGTTGTGGGGAAATGACAACGAGCAGAGTCAGCTCTCAAGAACAATTTATAGCCAGCCCTCCATCTTTTGTGTGGAGTATGCTCTCTTCAATCTGTGGCAATCTGGGGAATCAAGCCTGACATGGTGTTGGGTCATAGTTTGGGTGAATTGTGCTGCAGTTTGTGCTGGGAATTTTGAAGGTGAAGGATGCCAGTAAAGCTGGTTGCTGAGAGGATCTCCTCATTGAGTCCCTGCCTCCTGGAAAAATGCTTGTGATCAAGGCAAATAAAGCAAGAGTGGACGAACTACTCACCAATTTTGCGGAAAGGGATCCTAACCGAATTTAGAGTATTGCTGCACTCAACTCCCCTGACAAACTGTGTTGCTGGGGACTCTGGAGCTGTGGCCGAGTTTGCTAGCATTGCGAAGGAAATGAATTAAAGTTGTCTAGTTTTGGAAGCAACTCACGCTTTCCATCAAAGCACATGGATCCCATCCTCGAAGATTATAAAAAAGTGGCCAAAACCATCAAAACTATAACTGATGCTGACGCTGAAATGAAATTCATTTCCGGCTTGCGAGGAACCCTCATTGAGGCGAAAGACTTGGATGCTGATACTGGGTGGATCACACGAGAAAAAGTGGATTTTGAGCTAGCCGCAAAGCAGTTGGCTCGGCTGTCGAACATCATCGAGATCGGGCCCAACCGGTTCTGCAGCCCTCACCAATGCGGAACAATGAGAATGACACTGCACTTCGTTGCCTCCCTTCTTTGAAAAGACAGGGAAATGATTGGATCACATTGCTCAATACTCTCGCCAGCTTTACTTAAATGGGTGGAAGTTGATTGAGAAAGTTTGATCAATTTTACATAGGAAAAAGGTGTCCCTTCCCACTTACCCCTTTTTGGGCAAGAATTCTGGCCAGAATTGGCTGCAAAGGAGAATATTCATCCATTGATAGGAAGTCCCATTCCTAACGCAACTGCCACCAAACTATTCCAGTCCGAGTTGAGCCTGGAGCAGTCGCCTTGGGTTGCTGACCACAAGTTAGGACGATTATACTTTTCCCTGGAGCTGGCTTCCTGGAAATGGGGATGGCCGCTGGAACTGTAGCTTCCAACTCCCTTCGCAGCTCTTTTAAAATTGAGAACATGGTGATTGAAGCAGGTCTGCGATGGGAACCTCGAAAGAGCTACCAACTGCAAACCCTTGTGAACGAGGACGATGATGGGTCTACTTCCATCCAGATTTTCAGTCGCTCCCAACCCCAAACCGAATGGACAAGGCAGAGTGTCGCCTCTTTCTCAAGCTTGAGTCCAACCGATCAAGAAGCGGAACTCAAGTGTTTGGAGGCTAGCGTCCGTTCCTTTCAACAAACTTTATCCTCTTTGTCTTCTGATAATTTCATCGCTTTTGATGAGCAGTCCATCTACGAAAAAGTTTCAGTTCGTTGATTCAAGTTTGGACCTTTGTTCAGGACATTGGGAAATCTTTGGATGGCGAAGGATAGGGACGTTTTTGTCGCAAAAATAAATAGGCCGCAGGATGAGCAAAAGTGGCTATATTTTGCATCCCCTTTATCCGACGCCTTCCTTCAATGTTTGGCGTTTGTCCTTATAGACCAACTGCCCGGTAAGCTGCCAGTTCCTGTCAAAATCACCAAGTTCCTCTGGTTCTCAGCGGTGAGGGAAGATGACTAGCTGTACGGTTCATTAAGAAGGAACCTCATTCCTCAGCTGACAAAAGCACGGCACTTCTCATCAACTCAGAGGGGCTGGTGAGAGCGCTGTGTCATCGGTGGAGGGTGTGAAAACATCCCAAAAGCTCTGGAAGCCATGATGGAGCAGCAAACAAACGCTATGCCGGGCCTTTGGGAAGAAGTCTGGAAACCAATGGCAATTAATATTGATCCTGTTGCTCCAACAGTGTCATCATCATCAAGTTGGATCATATTTCACTCAAAAGAGTCCCCTCTTTCTCATCACCTCCTCGAAAAGTTGGCGAACGGAGGGAACAAAGTGATCAGTGTGGAAGCTGGTGAAAATTTTGGGGAAAAACCGGAACAAAGAATCATTTTAAAGAAGAACGTTGAAAGCGACTACAAGTTACTCTGGGATCGGCTCACCTCCAAAGGTTTGAAAGGAATAATCTACTGCTGGAGTCTGGATGGCGATCTCAAATCCCAGGAGGAACTTCTCCGTCCCCTGTTTCTAATGAGCAAGAGCTTACTTCAATCTGAGGGCTTTGACGGGGAATTCCTGAAACTTTTTGTTGTTACAAAAGGGGCTCCAACGGGAGGATTCCACTCCACCCAATATTTAGCTTATGAAATCCCTAAAAAATGAAATGTACAGCTGGACTCCCGCTGCATCAACGTTGAAATCGGAGGAGGAACGAGTTCTAGAAGTGGTTTCAGTGAGATTTGGAGTCCACAACTGGAACCGGAGATCCTAGTCTCATTTGATGAGAAGGGAAATCGTCAAGTTCCAAGATTGGAGACACATTCCCCAGTAGACCGTTCGCTAAGGGTTCCCCGTTCCCCTGATGGATTTCAGCTGCTGATTCCGACTACCAAGACCCTAGCTGATTTGAGCTTTGTGCCCCTCCTAAAACGGGAGCTGGGTCCCTTCGAAATCGATGTGGAAGTGAGAGCAACAGGTCTCAATTTCCGGGACATATTCAGCATTCTCAAGCCCACTGCCCAGTTTGCTAACTTCAACAGTGTGGGCTTGGATTTTGCAGGGGTTGTCAAGCGAGTGGGAAACTCAGTTAAAACGTGGACGGAAGGGGACTTCGTTTTTGGCTGCAATTTGGATTTTGACACCTCCCGTTTTCTCAGCCGGCAAGTTGTTGACGAGAAGGCGGTTTTGGGGGTTCCGCCAAATATGAGTTTTTGTGAAGCTGCGACACTTCCCATTGCCTTTATAACGGCTTTCCACTCCCTCATCGAGGTGGCAAAAATCAAGCCAACTGACGTGGTTCTCATTCACACGGCTTCCGGAGGAGTCGGCCTCTGTGCCCTTCAACTTTGCAAGTGGATCGGTTGCACGGTGATTGCCACAGCGGGAAATGAGCGAAAACGGGCCTACGTGAGATCTCTAGGAATACAACATTCCACATATTCTCCTCCCGGAGCACTGACTACGAAGGGGAATCAAGAAGGTGACCAAACGAGCGTGGTGTGGACGTGGTCCTCAACTCGCTCACAAGCTCAGGTTTTAAAGAAGCCACTCTGGGCTGCTGTGCTCAGAGAGCCCGCTTCGTGGAAATGAGCAAGATGTCCACCTGGAACCCTGAGCAAGTTGCAGCTCTTCGCCCTGACGTGACCTACGCCATTGTAGACATTTCGCGGGAGGACAAGTCCACCAAAAGGCAAGGAGAAGTATTTGCGGAGTTGAATCAGCTACTCAAGAAAAAAGTTGTGACTCCGTTACCCTTCACCAGGTTCGACGGGGTGAATATCAGAGACGCCCTGGGATACTTGCAGCACGCGAAACACATTGGAAAAGTGGTTTGTGTCATGCCAGAAGTTCATAATGGGAAGGTAACCACACCACTCTTTAATGAAAGAAGCAGCTACCTCATCACCGGTGGGTTGGGTGGAATCGGATTTTTAGTTTGCCAATGGATGATTGAGAATGGAGCAAAATTTATCGTTTTGGCGAGTAGAAACCCACCCTCTTCGGAGATAATAATGGCAATTGAAGAAATGAATTCAAAAGGCGCCAACATAATAACTGCGCAACTGGATATTGCAAATTCTGAACAAGTTGGAAAGTTCTTTGAGACAAAAGGATTGCCCCGTTGAGGGGCATCATGCACGCCGCAGGAACTATTGCTGACGCTCTCATTGTCAACCAGGACTGGAGCAGTTTTTCCCAACCATTTGGGGCTAAAGTGGATGGTACCCTTAATCTCCATGAATTTAGCAAGCGGCTGAACCTCGAACATTTTGTGCTGTTTTCCTCCTGTCGCTTCCCTCTTCGGCCAAAGGGTCAGGCGAATTACGCAGCTGGGAACGGGTTCGAAGACGCCTTTGCTCACTACAGATGCTCGCTTGGCCTCCCAGCAACAACTATTAATGGGGTAAATGTCTAATTTCAAACTAATCGATTGAGTAGCTATTATGTTCATTTCACTCTGGTTTTGATGAATTTTAGGACCATGGAGTCAAGTTGGTCTTGCTGTGGACGTTGAGTTTGCAGGGACCAAGTCGATTTCCAATACACAGGGTCTCAAGGCATTGGACTACATTCTCAGATCTAATCAGACTCAGCTCACTGTGTGGAATTTGGAGTCGGTGTCCGCCTTTCTCAAAACTTTTCCTGGGTTACGCAATTATTTGGTGGTGGATGAGAAAGCGGCTGAATCATCTCCGCACTCTGATGGAAGCCTAGCGCAGAACGAATTCTGGGAAAACTACAAGTTAGCTGAAACAACTGCAGAGAAGTTGGTCGTGGTGACGGAGAGCCTCCACCTCATTTTGCGGAGAATACTGGAGCTTCCCGGAGCAGAGTTTTGGATGAAAACCTCACACTCCAGCAAATGGGACTGGATTCGCTAATGTTTATCGAGTTCAGCAACAGCCTCCGCTCACTTTTTGGCGAAAAAACAGGATTCAGCTCAAACTGGCTCAAGGAAAATAACAAGCTTCATCCCATGGCAAAATCAATTGTAGAAATTTTGGGCAATGTGAAACTGTTGATGATGAGGATGAACAAAAGCTGGTCAACGCTCTCATCCGAAAAGATTCTCATCTTGCCCCACACATCACTCCAAAAGCTGGACAAGTAATTGGAAAAGTAGAGGATATAAAAAGCGTGTTATTATTAGGAGCTACTGGAGCTCTGGGGCCATATCTGCTTCACTCTCTCACTAAGCTGCCACAAGTTAACGAAGTTATTTGCCTGATGCGGAACGGGGGCATTGAGCGACTCACCAAGATTCTCAAACAACTGGACCTCCTTTCCATGGTGGAATTGAGCAAAGTCCGTTGCGTTGAAGGGGACGTGAGTCTTCCCCACTTGGGAATGACGTCAGAGGTTTGGAACGAGCTTTGCGGCTCAGTTGACTCCATTGTTAATTCCGCTGCGGCAATAGATCATGTGGAAACCTACTTGGAGTAGCTACTTGTCGAGTTAGAGCTGTCAACGTTCAAGGGACTAAAAACATGTTGGAGTTTGCCGTGGAGGGTAAGCTCAAACGTTTTTCATGCGACAACCCTTATTTCTGCGGGAAACGTGGAGTCAGATGATGGAACACTTGCAGAATCTTGGCAAAGGTGGACGACTTTGATAACGTGACGACGTTGGGTACAACATTTCAAAATTTGTGGGAGAGCTCCTCATAAAACAGGCGGGGAGAGGGGAATTCCTTGCAGTGTCTTTAGATTTCCATTCATCAGTGGTGAGTCGGAAACGGGAGGATAAACATTCAAACTAACCACCTGATGCAGAGATACATTTTTATTATAAAAAACGGCATCATGCCATCAACTCCTAGACCAGTTCCAATGCTCCCAGTGGATACCTGCGCAGAACTCTCGGGTGCGAATTTTCTTTCACGAGAAAAATAATGGCAGTGGCGTTTTAACATTTCTCATCCTCAAGTTGATTCGGACCAGGATTTTGTCAAGGTTGCAGCCAAGTTGGAACACGGTGAACCTTGTGGAGGAAGCAGTTTTTCAAGGCGCTCCAGAACTTGGCACTCACTACCTCCAACTTTGCTCTGTTTAAGGATTTTTACACAAATGGGAGTTCTCGACAATTTCTCGACACCGCGCCCATTGTGAAAGCGTGGAACCGCCACCGCCGCGCTGGTCAGCGCTTTTTTCGAGCAAGAATGTGAGCCGGCTGGTGCCAAATGCATTTCAAGAAGGGTCACCACCATGGATTTTGTGTACAAGGATCTTCAGTTTGCCAAAGCACATGGCTGGTTGGACTGAACGAATCAACAAAACGACTACTCCTTCCTTACAACTGATGGCAAATATGCAGTTCTGTTAAATCAACTAGTGTAAAATTTTAAAATTAGTACTTTAAAAATCAATGAAAATTTAAACAACCATTTAAACAACAAACAACATTGAAATATTTCTGAATTAAAATTTTGAGCATTTAAGAAACACGGTTTTGCTAATACTATCTCTGTGCATAATAATTTCTACCATTTGCATTCATTCACATATATTTATGAAAACTGTTAACCTGTTTAGAGCGACAAAGAGTCGTGAAACAATTGATTAGTTGCTGGTTTGGACGATGATTGGCTGTGAATCACTTTTTAAATGTTTTGAAATTTAAAGACCTCAGCTGGAAGTTGAGCCCATCCTTTCGGTCGACTGGGAACGAATATCTTCTCTTTTTCAAATTTACCCATAATGTAATATTTTTGGTGCTGATTTGGCTTCCACTCCACAAAACGAAATTTACAACTGACAAGATTTTCCAATGGAATACGAGAGCAGAAATTTTATGGTTTTTTTGCTGTCACATTGAATTTATTTGCACACAACTGCTTATTTGCACAATAAAATGATGTGGTATGTTGATGAGTAAGCAAGACAGGAAGTGTAGAATGTTTCATGACTAATGCAACGAGCATTACAGCTCCGCAGTCATCCGAACCATGATAATATACACAATTTGCCTCACGTCATTATCATCACTCTCAAGTTGAGTTGAGCGTTTCATCTTTACCTCGAGGAATTTGTCTACATTACTGATATAGAAGGAGGTCTCTGTCTGCTAATCAATCATGAATGTCTGAACATAGCGTGCGAGGCCGAAAAAGAAATGAAAATTACATAATATACTATAAATATAATATTATATGCATCCGCAAAAAATTTAGTTTAAATACTAGTTTAAAAACCATTCCACAAATTATTACACATTTCGGTTTAGGAAAGCGAAGGAACAATGTCCCTTACAGGTGATAGACAACTTTTGCTGCTGGAGTATTATGCCTGGATTCTTGTTACAAAGTCGCATTGCATTGTGGAACGTACCGTTGAAGCATTCTTACATCAATTAACGGCATCTTCAATTGTGTTTGAACTCTTGATCTCAGGAAAAGAAGTATGGGAGTTTTTAATGCAAATGGTAAATACATCTTTACTGTCCACATTTTCAAAGAATGTGTACCTTGGACAAATTTTAACCGGATAGATTTAACTCTTACACTTGATCATTTTATGCAATGTCAGTTCTGACATTTATATATAGAAATTAAAATATGCAGGTAATTAAAGTGTTTAATAATCTTGCCTTATTTGCCACAGTTGTATTTAATTTGAATTAGAATAAAAGACACCTTTCACAGTTGGAGATAATCAATAATCCATTTTACATTAGTAACAAAATAATTCTTCATGTTTTTAACACACAAGATATAAAACAAAATGAATACGTCCTAGAGGTAAATTTTTGCCCCTTAAAAGCAAACCAAAAAAGTACAATAATAAAAATGGAAGGGTTGTAATAGAAAAATATTTATCAGTCACTATAGAACTGACTAAAGGTCAGAATTATTATTCAGATGAAGTTCATTACTTTCACATTCGTTTATATTAATAATGTGTCTGCTTATGCTGTGATTTTGGAAATGTTATCTTGCTCTTTTAGAGTACCTAGGTGAGTGCTCCTGAAGTTTAATGATTTGTTCGACACGGTTTTAAAACATAACTGTGATTCTGTCTTTGAAGCTCACGTAGAATAATCCCTTTTTGGGTAATCTCGTATGTTAACAACGAGACCCTTATTGTCATCGGCTGCAATGCACCGCTAGAATGAGAAAGTGAGTTGTCGGTCAGTGAACCATAAAAACACGACAAAAAGCATTGACTATCATTTGGTGTTCAATGAACTGGGTTATTTTTATAAAACCTGATTTTAAACAGGGGAACTGGATTTGGAGATTTATAATGTCTTATTTCGTCAGTCAGTTCAATTTTTAAGTGAGAAGGGAACTACACGATTTTAGCAACTGTTCTGAACTTTGATATAAAGCTTTTGTATTTAAAATGGAAAATTGTTTTAAAACTTTGAGCTCTTTATTCTGGTGTATGTTGGTTTTTCATTCGCAGCATCCATTTCCGACAAATTACTAGCCACAGTCACCAAAACCAGGATTCCCTCTCAACCCTTCAATTTTACATTAGATGAGCCATCGAGCGCTGAGGAAGTCGTTGCTAACTACATTTACAACATTTATGAAAACCAGGCATCAAGTTGGATTAAGCGAAGTGCCGAAGCGGACTGGGATTACCAAACAGATTTGACAAACGAAACAGCTTCCCAAATCTCTGAACAAGTGAGCATCGATTACGCCAATTTCCGGAAAAAAGTATGGAAGCTGATACAAACAGTTGATTACAAATCCTTTAAATCTGATGAGTTGAAAAGGCAGCTAGAAAAACTGAACGTGATTGGGGTTGCGCCCTTCCCGAAGATAAGTTGACCGAGTATACCAAAATCTACACTGAAATGACTGAAATCTACAGCACAGCCAAGATCTGTCCTTATAAGAACAAATCCTGCAATTTGGAAACGGAAGGATTAGAGCTGAATCCAGATATTCAAGAGCTTTTAATTAAAAGTCGTGATTATGATGAGTTGACTTACTTGTGGAGCGCGTGGAGAAACGCCACAGGGAGAAAGATTCGAAACATGTACAATCAGTTTGTGGATTTGGGAAATGATGCTGCAAAACTAAATGATTTTGATAGCTTAAAAGAGCTCTGGTTGAGGGACTATGAAGCTCCGAATTTTCAAAAGGATTGTGAAGAGCTGTTGAGACAAGTGAAACCACTTTATGATGAGCTGCATGCATATACTCGATACAAGTTGAGAGAGAAAATATATCCCGAATTGAAACCAGAGGATCCAATTCCAGAGCACATTTTCGTTTAGTTAAAAACGATTTCGGTAATAATAAAAATATTTTATTATCTATGGTGAATATAACGAATTTGAAATGTAGGAAATATGTGGGCTCAGGACTGGAGATATTTGAATGGCTTACTTGCTCCTTTTCCAAATGCTTCCATGTTTGACGTGAGTGAGGAGCTGGAAAAAAGATATAAACCCGATCTGGAAGGTGTGACGGCTATGTTTGAGACTGCCAATGAGTTTTTCATGAGTATGGGGCTGACTAATATGAGTGTGGCGTTTGGAAACAAGGCTTTGATCGTGAAACCAGAAGACAAAGAAGTTGTTGTTCACCGAAGTAAAAAAATCAATATGTAAAATTCAGTATTCGAAAATTCATGTTCTGCAGAATTGTAGGTAAATTTTTGTGTTTTTTTAGCGCGTGGGAATTCTCGAAAGATGATTTCAGGGTGAAAATGTGCACAACAATTAATCAAAAGGATTTCATCACTATACATCATGAGCTAGGTGACCTTTTAATACGAAAAACTTTGCTTTTTCTACTGAAATTGTGTTAGGGTTGGAGGAACACAGAAATAATATATGTTTTTCTGTCTAGGTCACATTCAGTACTTCATGAATTATAGAAATCTTCCCGTTACCTTTAGAGAAGGGGCTAATTCCGGTTTTCACGAAGCGATTGGTGATGTTTTAGCACTTTCCGTTCGAACTCCTAAGCATATGGAAAAAATTGGGTTGCTACAAACTGAGGCTGGAGGCAATACGGGTGTTTCAAAAGAATCTACAATAAACTACTTGATGCAAATTAGCCTGGACAAAATCGCTTTCCTCCCGTTTGCCTACTTGATTGATGCATATCGCTGGAAAATGTTTGATGGCTCCATTGACCGGAGTAATCTAACTTATTATTGGGTCAAAATGAGAAGTGAGTTTCAAGGCGTAATTCCACCTGTGATCAGAGATGAAATGGATTTCGATGCTGGTTCCAAATACCATGTTCCAAGTAATACGATTTTAAAATAATAATTGTGTAGGAAAATATTTCAAATATTGTACCCTTTTTACAGATGATTATACCTACATTGCATATTTTGTTAGCCACATACTCCAGTTCCAGTTGTACAAGGCTTTGTGTATAACTGCAAAGGAGTATCCTGCTCAACCTCTCCATGAATGCGACTTTTATCAGAATCAGGAGGCTGGAGCTCCACTGAAGTATGTACAATATATTTCACTTGCTGGTGAAGATGCTCACTACTTTTTTTAATAAATAATTTTATATTACGCTGCTCTTGTTTTTTAGGAAACTGTTAGAAGCAGGCTCTTCCAAAAACTGGCACATTTTGCTGGAAGAAACGATAGGTGAAAGTAAAATGGATGCTAGTGCTATTTTAGAATACTTTGCCCCTCTTCATGATTACCTGAGGGAGTATCGAGCCAAGATAAATTATCCTATTGGTTGGTCAAAAGATGCTTTTGAAGCTATGGTGCGTAAGGATTAGTGAGTTTCAAGAATATATATATAATAAACCACACAGCGTTTAGTTGATTAGGTGCTGCGATATTTGTATTCAATAATAATTTTAAGACATTGTAAGCACGTGTCATTTTAATGTAGCTTTTAATTTAAATGAGGATTTAGACATAATTGGAAAAACAATGTTAATTAATAAAATGTTAATCAGTTTTCAACATTCGTTTTGAGCAATCATTAATTTTATAACACCGTACGTTGCAAACACAATTAACAAAAATATTATACATATGTTGAAAAGGAGAAGCAAAAAATACTGTTAACAAAAAGCAACTACTTTAGCAAAAGGAGACTAACAGTTTGATTGATGCACATGTCCAGCAATACCAGTGGGGTCAGCTCATCCACATAATTGTTGTAGCCAATATAAGATTTAAGAGGTTTTAGGGACATTACAAACCGCTCAATCCACTTCTTTTGTTTTGTTACCTGGACCCTTGACATAAGACTTTCCTTTACAACACCACCTATTCGCATTGACTCCGTATAAACTTGTGCCAATACAGTTGTGTACACCAACAACCCCAAACTGCATATTGAGACCCGGTAGCAAACATAAAGAGCTCTGGTAATGAAATTTTGAGCCAAGACGAATTATCGAGTAAAAGCATAAAATCAATGCCACCATGATAACCATAATGTTTGTAATAACAAGCAAATCCTGTTGAAGAAGGTTGCTATACCGACTCAAAATCTGGACTTGTCTATACTTCCCAAAATGCTTTTCCGATTGCCGAGGTGTTTTGATTAAACATTGCGTTATATATTGAACATAACGGCGTAGGCAATAAGCTTGTACCAGAGAAAAATCAAGGGCAAGGGAAAACGTTCCAGCTCCATCAATATAAAGTAGATACGAAAGAATGCAGATTATAGCCAACAGAATTAATGAACTTGCGGACCATTCAGTACCATCCAAATTTTGGTTATTGCAATCTGGAATTAAGAAATAACCGAATGTTGCCAAATTACATGGCATGATCCATCGAATTATTGCGTAAGGCCCAGCCAAAACGGAGCCGAATCCGATTCCACAGAGCAGGATAAATTTTACCACTCGAACTTCCCATGGCTTGGAGATTTTCATTTTAGCTGCATCTAAAAATAAGGGATAGGTTTTGAGTTTACGGGATGAATTAAGAGTTTTAAACAAACCCATACCTTTCAAGTGATTTTCTTCGAATTGGAGAAATAAATTAAAAAGCTCGATGAACGTGTTGCGACGTTGTAGAACAATCCATTTTGTGATACCATAAATGAGAATTGAATCAGCGTAGAGTAAACCTTCAAGAGTTATTTCTACAGGGACAGTACCTGCCTCGTGAATCAGTTGTATCCAGAGAACTAGCACAAAAAAGGTGTAGAGACACGTTTTAAAAAATTCCCCAACAAGTTTACCTTGACTGGTTAACAAAATTCTTTTTGTTTCGGTGCAATAAATAAAGGGAAATGTGCCTTGTAGCTGCTGCAGTCGCAGATAAAATTTAAAGAAACTTATCAAGTTTTCTGACAGAAACATTCTGCTGTGAGTCGAAAAGATAAATGGTTTGAGTAACTATTTAATTTGAAGAGAAATGAAGTAGTTGAAAATGGCTGCTTAAATTTTGGGAATGCGTCGTGTCGTGACTTTCCATGTGACTGCTTAGCCAAGATAAAAAAGCCTCATGGTCATAAAATCGCGCCAGGTATGGGTTTAATATTTTAGGTAACATTAATTTTTACTTGCAAAGGAATCTAACAACAGCAGTAATCACTCCTAGTTTTCCTTGAGTTATTTTAAGTGCGATTCCAGTGAATTCACGAACATTAATCTTGATTGAATTGAATTCATTACGGTGGGATCGTCTTACAATAAGTTTCAATCAGATCCTGTAGGTGAAGCAACAGCTAAAATATTAATACTACTGTCTTAATTTTATGCGATTAATCTATAGTTCTCAGAGTTTGGTATTTATGCATTCCATACTTTATAGGGAACTTTCCACTAGAGACTAATGTGATTCAATATCTCGTAATGAAATAGTAATGGCTTCTCCACAACGTTTTATTAGGTATATTGCTCAGTTGATATTTGTCTGTCAATGTCTATGGACGGTGAATCAAATCACCCCAAACAACTACGAGAAACTCCTCAAGCGAGCAGATTTGGTTGACGCTCTCTCATTGCAGAGGATATGAAGGCTTCTTCGAAGCATTTTTGCATCAAAATACAGATATCATCCTGCTATTGAGTTGACAAAAGTCAAAATGATTTATTCGAGTAGTAGCAGCATCTTATAAACTTATATTAGTTTTCGTTAAACAGAAAAAATTAGGTGAATGTTTTAGGCAGATATAAAAAACGTTCATGTAATAAATGTGACATTTCTATAATGCCTTTAGGGACATGTTCGTTGCCTATAGTAATACGGTTTTACAAAAATCGAAGGAAAAGTAAGTATGTTTTAAAAGGAACACGATATGATTTTCCTGTCAATTTATCAACTTAGATAGGAATCTCTATTTATTACTGATTAACCTTGATCAACATGTTATTGTTGGGAATACCCAATAATGTATACGCTTACATTTATACCGCACACTTACTAAACCTGTTTTTTGACGTAAATGTCGTTGAAATAATTGTTTCCAGAAGCCAATTACCCACCCCAAGTTTTAATTTCCTCTTACGTTGGCTCATTTTTAACCAACGTGTCGGCTCAGTTTAGTCCAATCTTTAATCCTTGCACAAGTCGCCGTTATTTGGGAGGTTTTAATTTTTCTTAAAAATACACAAGGGGAATTATTTAATCATTAAAATGGAAGTCAAACCAATGCTTTATATTGCGTCATTTTTTCACAATTAAAATAACAATGCTGGAGAATCAATAGAGTTTACTGACTGTAAATATTCTGGCGCTGCACAAGCAGATCTTTCTGAGACAGTACAATCAAACAGTGGAAAATTTATCGCATATTTCTACCAAATTGACACTTGCCTTGTATCTAACTATGAGGGAATGGCTCAGTTCGACAACTGACTTTAATGGCACGTCCATTTCAAGCTTGGAGTTAAGGGTGTATTGAGATTCAATCACCGTCTAATTTTTATTAAATTAGGAATGCGCAGTTTAAACACAAACCAAAGTTTTGAGGAATTCCGCACTCAAGCATTAAATCCACTTACAGTACTTTTTTTCATTACAAAAAAGCACAAAGGTTTTAATTTTTATGAGCAAAAATGGCCTGATAGATATTTAAATTTGCCAGCAACCAAAGTAATTTGGCAGCTGGATAAAGATTCAAACAAGATGTCCGTAATTTGTAACAAATACTGTGTTCCAGGAGATGATAAAATTACAAAATCATTTTTATCACAGTTGCTCACTGCCCCGATTGAATTTCACAAATCCAAATTCCGAAACGGAAACGACAGATTTGTTCCCGCCTTGGTGTATAATCGCTACCGGAAATATTTTGAGCGTTTTAGAAGGGACACGTATATTTGTACACAATTTCTCAAGGATCGTTCCTGGCTCGCGGTATACTGTACGTTTGATATCATGACGACGATTGAGTTGGCAGAGGTTCATAATATCACATTTCACATCCAAAATAAGGATGGATTTGGGGCAAATAACGTGGATAAAACACCGAGCGGACAATGGTTCTCAACCTCGATGATGTACACAAATTACGAGAATAAAACGCTTAATGAAGTAGCTCGATATCATTTTGCGTACCGATTCTCGGAATATATTGTGTACTGCACAAATAAAACAAGTGATTCAAAGCCCATTTTCGATCTGTGGATTTGGGTTGCTCCGTTTCCAATTCAAATCTGGATATTTATTTCTGGTTTAATTGGAGTAAGCGCAGTTATCCATTCACATTTTGAAAAATCTCGCTGTTTTTTCATTCCGAGATATTTTTGGCACTGTGTGTGTTTATGCGCCAGTCCCTTCCTCATCATTTTTACAATAAAAGAAAATCCTATATGATTTTAACATGGTGCGGAATTATGTTGCTGGGGTTATACGAGGCCAAATGTTCTGAGCTTGGTGGTTACAAAAATCCCACCAAAAACGATGAGTTCTCTGAAAGAACTCTTAAATGCGGGCTATCAACTGCTTCTTTTCACCGAAAATGGGCGATCCGGATTAGAATACGAAACGGATTTCAAACTTGCTGGAGTTTACGAAAAATTCAATTCCAGTTTTCATGACGTTCCCGACGCTGAAATTGAGGTGAAGGGGGGTATGAACGCGATTGTTGAACATTTGAGGAATATGGAAGGAGAATTGTTTGCAGCAATGATCATGGACTCTTTGGTGGAACATAGGAAGAGGAGAATTCAAAAGGAAATAATAAAAAATACTAGCTTACAAGACACAAGATGCTATCACATTTCTCAACCCATGTTTCCAACAATGGCTGTTTGGGAAATTGGCATGGTAAATCGCTACTGGTTAATGATTAGTCTGGAAAGAATGAGGGAAGGGGGATTAGGAGACAAATGGGAAGATTGGTCAAGTCATTTGTACAATGCGAGGTATAAAACGGGAGAATCGGAACAGTTGGAATTTAATTACAATGGGGTAGAGTTTACAAATCTAACAATAGTTTTTCTTATTGTTTTATGTCAATTAGTGTTTGCCGCAGTGCTTTTTTGCATTGAAGTTTCTATAGGCTATCATGACGATTTAGATTTTCGAACAAAAATTTGGGAATCTGTGGGTTGGTTAAGGGATTCAATTTTGAAGCCGTTTTGGTGGTTTCTTGCATTATTTCAGGGAGTTAACATGGGACGAGACTCAGAAACGCTGGTGGTTCCATTTGATACTAATTATATGGTAGAGGTGCCCCGTTCTTGGTTTATGAAGTAGTCAAAATATTTATTATAACAAGTATAGCTTTTTAATGACCCTGAATTTATCCAAAGGGTATAAATGTCACCTTGAAAAAATCAATAGTATGGTCGAAACCGGATGTTTGTTTTAAGCAAAGGAAAAAGTATATAACAGATAGAAATGGATAATATGATGCCTTACTTACACATGTATGTTCCACCTACGTATTTATTTCCAAGTTGCCCATGTTAAAATTTCGTTATTTATACAACATACTGCTTTCGTATTTTGTTTTGTAAGTATTATTATAAGTGTATGTACAACAAACCTGCATATAGCTGGACGGAATCAATATGTACCTTATTTATTGTCTATGTCTATGCTGTCTTCTGCAACATGATAAATCAAAACTACCAAAAAAGCAACCAAACTAAAATTCTCCGACCATGATTTTTTAAGTTTACAACCAAACATAATGTTTGTATTCTATATGAGAATGGACACGTTTCATGTAGTGCGGATGGATATCTGTCTGTCTGTGGGATAACTCCAAAACTCTTCAGTTTACAGGCTTCATACTTAATACACTGATTGGGGAGGTCAAGGAGCCGAACACTATTGATTTTCAGCTAAATTGGAACAACTAATTTAAGTTAACCAATCATTATTAAATTTATTCATATACATACATATACATACAAAAAAAATTACACAGTACCCCATTGAGACTTGCGCTACTTACAAATACCATTGTGGTATAGAATAGGGGATAATTAAGGAGAATAAGTGATAATTGAGGAAGATAACTTTGAGGATTATTGAGGGTGATAATTGCGTTTGATAAGTGGTTATTGAGTACAATAGTAAATTGTTTGATTTTACCCTACTGACTTACCATTTTTAAATAAGCTGACTACCTGAAAAGTCATTTGAAACCCAGTTATTAGAATTCCTTCCTGGAATATGATTCGATCAAAAACTTGAAATGTAAAACAAGATCAAATTAAAAATGTAATAAGATCGATTTGATTCAGTTTATGATTTATTCATTATTTTATGGTTGGGGGTTTGATTCCATTACCGAAAACTCGTCGCTAAGGTAAATGTTTAAAATTCAGTTGCAACAGTAAACTATCCAGGAAAGAACGTATGTTTTCGAAACTCATAGCTTTAAGCAAAGTTTCTTGCAATTCACCATGATTACAACTACACTTTTAAAAGCAATCAAGTTTAGAGTACTTCTAATGCACATTTCAGCAAATAGTCTCATTGTTTGGGACTCCAATATAAAGGGTTTAAAAATCCGTAAAACAACTTACCGAGTAATAAACAATAGCATTACTCTCGCATTTTTTTCTCTTTATGGTGTTGTCGTCGGCTTCAATTCAATCAAATTTTTCCAAAAGCGTCAGTTTTCTGATGCCGACGACTATGCCGAAGTCCGATCTTGGTTTGCGAGTCGAATGCGACTCCAACAGGAATCAATTGACGAGTCAATATTTGCTCTTCTTGGGTTTATTCACATTGTTTCCGCCATCATAGCAATGTTTGCTCTCATAGCATTATCCGCTGTTCGACATAAGCTATTGGAAATTGTCACTTTTTTCAACATGTTTGTAGATTTTGACTCCACGCACCAACTCGAATTTAATCGGCTACTAAACGTTCCAAGATATAAATTCCGTCATAAAATTATCGACGGTTTAGCAATAGGAATTACTATTGTTTTTACTATTTCGCCCCTAAGTTTTGGACTAATTGCGTTGCAGCCTCTCAGTCCAATCAGGAAATCAATTGTGGATTCTTTTGAACTGCATCCCAAGCTTGAGTTGAAATTTGCACCTGTAACTATTTTTATTTCATACATCGTGTTTCAAGTTTGTGATGCCATTTACCTTCTAGTTTACATTTCGTTGGTGTTTCTCACGTCCACCCAATTCTGGTTGACTCTTTTGTGCCCTACAGAACTCGTGGTTAAGAAAAACAAGCAGGATTCTCCGGAAAATATAGTTTTTAGGTGTAAAATTGGATGCACTATGGACCTACAAACATTACTGCAATTTCTCCGTCGCTACCAAATTCTAACCAACGGATTTAACAACATTTATGCTTCTGCTCACATTTCTATGCACCATAGTTTATTGCTGTTTATTTTGTCCGTGGGACTGTTTCTTTTTATTCGGTGTACGGCAATTATTTTATTGCCAGGTGGCCAAGTTCTTCCACTGGGAATCTTACTCATTGTATTACTTGAGTACTGTGAAACCATTTTTATTGAAGGAGTTCACAAAGCCTCGAACGAATTTTTGATCAGCCTGTGGGAGCTATCTTTCAGCAGTCAAGCTATAAAATGTTCAAGTTTAACAAGAAAAATTGTAAAAAGGGAACTCGCGACCTTTAGGACTTTTAAGCCAACCACGGCCTATCCTTACTTTTCTCTAGATAAAAAATTTTTTCTTGCATTTTTAAACGCAGCTGTTAATGTTCTTGTCAATTTGTTAGTTTTGGGGTAAATGTAACTTTAATTTTTATTAATGTTAAAATATCATAAAAATAAATCCATAAATATGAAATGGCATAAAAGCAACATAATACAAACTACCAAATTAAAAATTCTCTGCAATAATCTACTGAAAACTTAAATTGCTATTGATGTTGTCCAAACGAATTATAACCGGAAAACTAATTAGAATTTTTTATCTCATTTGGTGTCTTATTTTTGCTCCAGCTTGTATAAACAAGCAGATGATTGAAGCTCTCGATGACGCAGGTAATAAAGTATGTGCGGGATATTATAAAAACCAATTTCCTGCTGAGTGGCTCATATTTTGTTTTAAAGGTTTCAAAAACGTTTACATGTTTTGTTATAAGTTAATTTAATGGGAAATTTTATTTAGAACTAACCAAACGTAAGAACTTTCTGATCTACATCAAACTGCTTATAAAATTTGAGAACTTCTTACAAGTTGAGACAAATAAAATTATAAAAGGGAAAAATAATTACTATTTCTTTCCAAACTATACCAATGCATAGTAAGGGCACCTTTATATCACTACATTTATGATATCCAAGTAACACAAACCTTTGCTAAAATTGTTCAAATTCAGAGTGAAAGTCTTCTGAAAGTCTCAGGGTACCCCGTTCATGGTTTATGAAGTAGTCAACATGTGCAAATATTATACAAAAAAAATTCTATCGCTAGACGGAATATATATTCTAAATAATTTACTCTATTTATGCAGTCTTCTTGAACTAGATATTCTTTGTTTTATAAGTTTTAAATTTAATTTTAAAGGCAACCATGTTCGCAACAAAACATTTCTTTAATTTTTTATTTAAATTAAGTTGCCTACCTAAAAATTAATTTAAAACTTTTTTAATGAAATTGTTTCCGAGATTATCTGCCGCTTAAAAATTGAAATTTAAAGCTAAGCGGATGGAATTCCTTTCAGAGAATAGCTTACCCTACAAAATTGACATTGCAAACTAAATGAAATCGAAATAATTGGATAGGTTTGACTTAACATTAAACTTATGCTAGTCCAAAAAATTTGAATTTTCCATAATGCATTTAAAAGTTTAATTTTTATATTCATTGATAGTTTAATGGCTGTGGGTTTTTGCTTTATCAAATGCTATTTACCAAGGTAAAATTTCAGAATCCAGTTACAACAGTACAATATATAGGAAAGGACGTCAGTTTCGAAACTTTCCGCAGTGCTTCCCGCAATTCGCAATGATAACACCAACACTTCTAAAAGCGAACAAATTTCGCATACTTCTAATGCATATTTCAGCAAATAGTCTTATGGTTTAGGATTCCAATATTAAGGGTTTAAAAATCCGGAAAATCACTTACCGAGTAATAAATAGTAATATAACGCTCGCATTCTTTTCCCTTTATGGAGTTATCGTTGGTTTTAACTCAATTAAATTTTTCTAAAAGCGTCAGTTTTCTGACGCTGACGACTATGCCGAAGTCCGATCTTGGTTTGAGAGTCGAATGAAGCTAAAACATGAAACAATTGACGAGTCAATTTTCGCCCTTCTTGGATTTATTATGTACCTTTAGGTACATTTTAAGAAGACTTTGTATCGCGTCGTCCGTCGTCCGTCTGTCTGTCAACACGATAACTTTCGAACCGTTTGACATTTTGAAATTCTGTCTTCACCAATCAATAGATAAGATCAAAGCGGAGGATGAGTTCGTAGATGGGTTATCTGGGGTCACGGGAACAGGGTCAAATGATAAGCGCAACTAAATTGATAAGCGTCCCATATAGCTTATTATACATCATTCGAAAGGTATTGCTCTACTGATGATGAATATGCATGGCAAATTCAAATCAGAAGTTTCGAACAAGGTCAAAGGTCATGATTAATGGTTAAAATGACCAACATGGCTTGTAATATACCATTCGAAAGCTACTGTAGTGCTGTTAATTGAATATGTAGTGAGAATTGAAATCGGAACTTCTGGATAGGGTCAAAAGGTCACAATAAGTTTTTAAAATGATCAACATAGCTTATGATATACCATTTGAAAGCTACTGCCGTGCTGTTTATAAATACCCATTGCAAGTTGATATTTGAACTTTCTAACAGAGGTCAAAGGTCATGCACTTTCAAATGACACACTTAGGATGTGATATGTCATTCGAAAGCTGGTTTATTGAAGATTTCACTTATAACACATTTTTATGTCCCAAAGTACACCCGCTAAAGGTACATCGCTACATCTCGAATTGTCGGGTTTATTCGTAGGTTGACTACCTAAACAAAATCAAATTGAACAATTACAGAGCAACGGGGACAGAGTCCTGTGGCATCAACGTCTTCCCAATTCCAAGCTGGAGATGGAATCATTGTGAAAGAAGAGATTGAGGAGAATGATGACGTTGTTGAGCACACTGAGGCAGATTTAGCGGAAGGGATAGATGACGTCAATAAAGTTGGCACCGGTTTTGACTTTTTGGCACCCCGCAGCATACATGGTCTAGGGGTACCCCTCAGCACCCCCAAACTTTCAACACGTATCTCTGCCAAAATATCACCCCCAAAGAAGCTCAATACCTCATTCAAACCAGAAAACATTAAGCAATCAAAATTAAACCTTAAAACAATTCCTTTCCAGGTATAACTAATATTTTTAACACGAAAAAGGTTAAAGATGACCCAAAATTGAAACAGAAAACTTTTAGTTTACAAATTTCCACATAACTAAAATTCCACGCGCGGTAAAGACAAGTTCTATAGCTTGCTTGACTCACAATCACACGGGCTACAACATATATTCGTGAGAAGAATTACCTCCACCTATAAGTTAAATTTAAAATATCCACTTTGAAATTCTTAGGAGAAAAAACCAATTTTTCGACTTGAGTCGATTACTCAAATTCCACGCGCGCGTGACAGACGAGTTCTATAGCTCGTTCGAGTCACAATCACGCGGGCTACAACATATATTCATGAGTAGAATTACCTCCACCTGGAAGTTGGATTTAAAAAATCTACTTTGAAATACTTAGAAGAAAAAGTCAATTTTTCAACTTGAGTCGATTACTCAAATTCCACGCGCAGTACAGACAAGTTCTATAGCTCGTTCGAGTCACAATCACACGGGCTACAACATATATGCATGAGAAGAATTACCTCCACCTATAAGTTAAATTTAAAATATCCACTTTGAAATTCTTAGGAGAAAAACCCAATTTTTCGACTTGAGTCGATTACTCAAATTCCACGCGCGTGACAGACGAGTTCTATAGCTCGTTCGACTCACAATCACACGGGCTACAACATATATGCATGAGTAGAATTACCTCCACCTGGAAGTTGGATTTAAAAAATCCACTTTGAAATACTTAGAAGAAAAAGTCAATTTTTCAACTTGAGTCGATTACTCAAATTCCACGCGCAGTACAGACAAGTTCTATAGCTCGTTCGAGTCACAATCACGCGGGCTACAACATATATGCATGAATAGAATTACCTCTACCTATAAGTTGGATTTAAAAAATCTACTTTCAAATACTTAGAAGAAAAAGTCAATTTTTCAACTTGAGTCGATTACTCATATTTCACGCAAGGTACAGACCAGTTCTATAGCTCGTTCGACTCACAATCACACGGGCTACAACATATATTCATGAGTAGAATTACCTCCACCTGGAAATTGGATTTAAAAAATCTACTTTGAAATACTTAGAAGAAAAAGTCAATTTTTCAACTTGAGTCGATTACTCAAATTCCACGCGCGTACAGACCAGTTCTATAGCTCGTTAGTCACAATCACACGGGCTACAACATATATGCATGAGTAGAATTACCTCCACCTGGAAGTTGGATTTAAAAAATCTACTTTGAAATACTTAGAAGAAAAAGTCAATTTTTCAACTTGAGTCGATTACTCATATTCCACGCAAGGTACAGACCAGTTCTATAGCTCGTTCGACTCACAATCACACGGCTACAACATATATTCATGAGTAGAATTACCTCCACCTGGAAGTTGGATTTAAAAAATCTACTTTGAAATACTTAGAGAAAAAGTCAATTTTTCAACTTGAGTCGATTACTCAATTCCACGCGCAAGTACAGACCAGTTCTATAGCTCGTTCGAGTCACAATCACACGGGCTACAACATATATGCATGAGTAGAATTACCTCACCTGGAAGTTGGATTTAAAATAATCACTTTGAATTCTTAGGAGAAAAACCCAATTTTTCAACTTGAGTCGATTACTCATATTCCACGCAAGGTACAGACCAGTTCTATAGCTCGTTCGACTCACAATCACACGGGCTACAACATATATTCATGAGTAGAATTACCTCCACCTGGAAGTTGGATTTAAAAAATCCACTTTGAAATTCTTAGGAGAAAAACCCAATTTTTCGACTTGAGTCGATTACTCAAATTCCACGCGCGTGACAGACGAGTTCTATAGCTCGTTCGACTCACAATCACGCGGCTACAACATATATTCATGAGTAGAATTACCTCCACCTGGAAGTTGGATTTAAAAAATCCACTTTGAAATTCTTAGGAGAAAAACCCAATTTTTCGACTTGAGTCGATTACTCAAATTCCACGCGCGTGACAGACGAGTTCTATAGCTCGTTCGACTCACAATCACGCGGGCTACAACATATATTCATGAGTAGAATTACCTCCACCTAAGTTGGATTTAAAAAATCCACTTTGAAATTCTTAGAGGAAAACGCCAATTTTTCGACTTGAGTCGATTACTCAAATTCCACGCGCAGTACAGACGAGTTCTATAGCTCGTTCGACTCACAATCACACGGCTACAACATATATGCATGAGAAGAATTACCTCCACCTATAAGTTAAATTTAAAAAATCTACTTTGAAATACTTAGAAGAAAAAGTCAATTTTTCAACTTGAGTCGATTACTCATATTTCACGCAAGGTACAGACCAGTTCTATAGCTCGTTCGACTCAGAATCACACGGGCTACAACATATATTCATGAGTAGAATTACCTCCACCTGGAAGTTGGATTTAAAAAATCTACTTTGAAATACTTAGAAGAAAAAGTCAATTTTTCAACTTGAGTCGATTACTCATATTCCACGCAAGGTACAGACCAGTTCTATAGCTCGTTCAACTCACAATCACACGGGCTACAACATATATTCATGAGTAGAATTACCTCCACCTGGAAGTTGGATTTAAAAATCACTTTGAAATTACTTTAGAAGAAAAAGCGCCAATTTTTCAACTTGAGTCGATTACTCAAATTCCACGCGCGGTACAGACAAGTTCTATAGCTCGTTCGACTCACAATCACACGGGCTACAACATATATTCGTGAAAGAGAATTACTCCACCTATAAGTTGGATTTAAAAATATCCACTTTGAAATTCTTTAGGAGAAAACCCAATTTTTCAACTTGAGTCGATTACTCAAATTCCACGCGCGTGACAGACGATTCAATAGCTCGTTCGACTCACAATCACACGGGCTACAACATATATTCATGAGTAGAATTACCTCCACCTGTAAGTTGGATTTAAAAAATCCACTTTGAAATTCTTAGAAAAACCAATTTTTCAACTTGAGTCGATTACTCAAATTCCACGCGCGTTACAGACAAGTTCTATAGCTCGTTCGACTCACAATCACACGGGCTACAACATATATGCATGAATAGAATTACCTCCACCTATAAGTTGGATTTAAAAAATCTACTTTGAAATACTTAGAAGAAAAAGTCAATTTTTCAACTTGAGTCGATTACTCAAATTCACGCCGGTACAGACCAGTTCTATAGCTCGTTCGACTCAGAATCACACGGGCTACAACATATATTCATGAGTAGAATTACCTCCACCTGTAAGTTGGATTTAAAAATCCACTTTGAAATTCTTAGAAGAAAGAGCCAATTTTTCAACTTGAGTCGATTACTCAAATTCCACGCGCAGTACAGACCAGTTCTATAGCTCGTTCGAGTCACAATCACACGGCTACAACATATTCCATGAGTAGAATTACCTCCACCTGTAAGTTGGATTTAAAAATCACTTTGAAATCTTAGAGAAAAAGCCCAATTTTCAACTTGAGTCGATTACTCAATTCACGCCGCGTACAGACCAGTTCTATAGCTCGTTCGACTCACAATCACACGGGCTAACACATATATTCATGAGTAGAATTACCTCCACCTGAAGTTGGATTTAAAAAAATCACTTTGAAATTTAGGAAAAAAAGCCAATTTTTCAACTTGAGTCGATACTCAAATTTCCACGCGCGTTACAGACAAGTTCTATAGCTCGTTCGACTCACAATCACACGGGCTACAACATATATTCATGAGTAGAATTACCTCCACCTGTAAGTTGGATTTAAAAAATCCACTTTGAAATTCTTAAGAAAAAAGCCAATTTTTCAACTTGAGTCGATTACTCAAATTCCACGCGCGGTACAGACGAGTTCTATAGCTCGTTCGACTCACAATCACACGGGCTACAACATATATTCATGAGTAGAATTACCTCCACCTGTAAGTTGGATTTAAAAAATCCACTTTGAAATTCTTAGAGAAAAACGCCAATTTTTAGACTTGAGTCGATTACTCAAATTCCACGCGCGTTACAGACAAGTTCTATAGCTCGTTCGACTCACAATCACACGGGCTACAACATATATTCATGAGTAGAATTACCTCCACCTGTAAGTTGGATTTAAAAAATCCACTTTGAAATTCTTAGAAGAAAAAGCCAATTTTTCAACTTGAGTCGATTACTCAAATTCCACGCGCGGTACAGACAAGTTCTATAGCTCGTTCGACTCACAATCACACGGGCTACAACATATATTCATGAGTAGAATTACCTCCACCTGTAAGTTGGATTTAAAAAATCCACTTTGAAATTCTTAGAAGAAAAAGCCAATTTTTCAACTTGAGTCGATTACTCAAATTCCACGCGCGTTACAGACAAGTTCTATAGCTCGTTCGACTCACAATCACACGAGCTACAACATATATTCATGAGTAGAATTACCTCCACCTGTAAGTTGGATTTAAAAAATCCACTTTGAAATTCTTAGAAGAAAAAAGCCAATTTTTCAACTTGAGTCGATTACTCAAATTCCACGCGCGGTACAGACAAGTTCTATAGCTCGTTCGACTCACAATCACACGGGCTACAACATATATTCATGAGTAGAATTACCTCCACCTGAAAGTTGGATTTAAAAAATCCACTTTGAAATTCTTGAGAAAAAAGTCAATTTTTTAACTTGAGTCGATTACTCAAATTCCACGCGCGTTACAGACAAGTTCTATAGCTCGTTCGACTCACAATCACACGGGCTACAACATATATTCATGAGTAGAATTACCTCCACCTGTAAGTTGGATTTAAAAAATCCACTTTGAAATTCTTAGAAGAAAAAGCCAATTTTTCAACTTGAGTCGATTACTCAAATTCCACGCGCGTTACAGACAAGTTCTATAGCTCGTTCGACTCACAATCACACGGGCTACAACATATATTCATGAGTAGAATTACCTCCACCTATAAAGTTGGATTTAAAAAATCACTTTGAAATTCTTAGAAGAAAAACCCATTTTTCAACTTGAGTTCGATTACTCAAATTCCACGCGCGTACAGACAAGTTCTATAGCTCGTTCGACTCACAATCACACGGCCTACAACATATATGTGAGAAGAATTACCTCCACCTATAAGTTGGATTTAAAAAATCACTTTTGAAATCTTAGAGAAAACGTCAATTTTCAACTTGAGTCGATTACTCAATTCCACGCAAGTACAGACCAGTTCTATAGCTCCCGCTTTTCAACTCACAATCACACGGGCATTCTCTCTCT